>JAQFVV010000082.1:3542188-3819688 GCA_028023455.1 Epiperipatus broadwayi | reverse complement strand
AAATGACCTCAATAAATTAAGGCAACCGTTCGGAGTTGTTGTTGCCTTTCAACCTATATATTTAAAAGGAACTCCGATACCGATCTATGGAAACAGTTATCATTTTTTAAAGTTAAATTAAATCAAAACGTAAATCCAAATGATATTCCCACTCTTATAACCGATCACGAAGCGACGCTACTCTTAATAATTCATGGGCTTAAACCGCAATGTTTTCACTGCAAACAACGAGGGCATATTATAAATGCATGCCCAAAACTTAAATGTAAACACTGTGATATGAGAGTAACCTCTAGTCATCAATGTGGAAATGCGCCAGTAAATAACACAGATTTCACTCCTCAACTGATAAGTGAATCAACTACAATTTTCTATCAAAATAATCCAATTAATGACGATGTAACAGACGATCTATACATCACCAGAGAGCAATCAGTAAATGACGAAAGTAAATCAATTTTACCCGAAAATCAATCACGGAATGACGAGGATAAACCAGTGTTACAAGAAAATAGCCCATCTCAACAAGAATTATTAAAAAGTGATTGCCAAAATCACAAACAATCAAAAACACCCCTTAACAAAACTTCGCAAGATATTATAGACTATCTAGTGCCTTGCTCGCCACCTACAGACCCGAAAATAAATGACACTGCCAACCGAAAACTAGGCAGACCGCGAAGCAAATGTAGAAAAAATGCAGCAGTGCCTATTGGTCTTAGTGAAGATGATATGCCCCAGACATTAGATCATAAAAAAAAAATAAGAAAAGCAAATATGAGTTCAATGGATACCAAGTTTGAATACACTTCAGATGAAGACCTTAGCACCAATAAAAAAGCAAATGTGCAAAAATTATCACAGGAGGGAGGAAGTAGAACCTCCAGACATAAAAATTCTTTGTCATAATTTGTGCAAGTTATCTAAACTATATAAAATTATAATCTAATTACTACATCAGGTGTGTTCTGTTTTTATTGAGTGAAACTATAATGAATATAAAAATAGCGTCATTAAACATCCGTGGATTAAACTCACCGGGAAAAAACTATCAGTTAATAAAATGGCTTGAAAATATACAACCTCATTTGCTAGGGTTACTCGAAACAAAAATTTATAATAAATCTCAGATTAATCCATCTAACTATCTTAATAATCAAGGATACTCAGCATTCTCCCAAGCATCATTTTCACCCTCAGCAGGAACAGGAGTAGTAGTAATGAAAACCTGCCCTTCTATTCATTCAAAATAATATATATAGATGCACACATATTAATTATAACACTATATGATAAAACAGTTGCATTGAATGTAGCATTTGTTTATTTACCTCCAAATCACACAGTAATTAATAAAGTCATTCAAATTATAAATTCCAAAATAGCATCCTCATCACATCCATTAATTTTACTTGGTGATTTCAACATGTCATACAATGAGTTTGTCATAAAATGGTTGCACTTACTAGCCATACCACTCATGAGTGGAGAAGGCTATCTCCCACAGAATTCAGTAACATTTAATAATGGCAGGTTTTCATCATTAATTGACCTGGTCTTCTACTCACCAGTGTTACATCATATGATCAGCCTAACAATAAAAAACTCATCATTATCGGACCATTCTGCAATTATTGTTTCACTAAAGAATGATTTTATATACAGATCAATAACATCTATTGGAAACACAATTAGAGTGCTTCTTCCATGTCGAACCCCAGAAAATTTATTCTCAGAAATATATATATATCTCTTCAAACTTCGAGACATTGAAATGGATCCAGTGCAAACATGGATTGCCTTTGTTAACATTATTTCATATACAATTGATGTCATAACAAGGGCTACCCCAGCCCCTTCAAGGCTTCTAGCTCTTGTAGATGAAACACACAAAAGAATCACAAACAGTACTACAAATAAACAAGGCTGTTCAAATGTGATTGCCCTGAAGAAACTTTATAAATCAGTCTCTGAAGAACTTAAAGAATACCTGGCAACTAAAAAAAGAAAACTCTTTTTGACACAGACACACACATGGTCCAGACACTATATTCGCTGGGCACTGGGACAAAAGCCATCAACTCGCATACTGACAGCAATAAAAATACAAGAAGATATAATTTCTGGTTACAACATACATTTCAAATCCAAACTTCAAGAGAAGAAAAAATTCAGCCCTGCGCCATTTTTTCTCGGTGAGCCAGAAGAAAATATAGTATTTACTCCCAAAGACTTTATACAAAAATTAGCATCAACCCCAAACTCCAGTCACCCAGGAATGCATGGTATACCTGGCTTTGTATTCAAGCATTTAGAAAATTTTACTGCTCAGTATCTGTGTAATCTAGCAAACTTTCTAACAAAAAAGATCCATCATATACATGGATTATACCCTATTTTACTAGTACCATTTATCAAAACACATGAAAAAATAACCACACTAAACAATCTAAGGCCCATATCAATGAGCCCTCTGGGTATCAAACTGCTGGAGTCAATCATTAAAGACAAAATAGAACCCTATATCATACCTATACTATCTAAAATGAAGTTTGCTAAGAAAGGCTTGTCTACAATGCAAGCAGCCTTTCTATTCAAAACAGTTATTGATTCTGTCAGAAATAATAAAAAATATAGTCCAGTTGTAATCCAACTGGATATAAAATCAGCATTTGATATGATTCCAATTGAACTCCTTGTTGAAGCATTAGCATACACAACAATACCAAGATCCTTAATATATTTAGTAACCAATTTTCTATTAAGTTGAGAAATACATATTACACTTAATGGTAAGAATTCCCTCTCTTTTGTACCTTACTGTTCAATTCCACAAGGTTCACCACTAAGTGCTCTTTTTTTTACTTTCTATATCAATCCCTTACTGAATATGATAGAAAAAGAATTATCAGGCATATACATACCTGGTCTAAAAGCAAACATCTCCTGTATTGCCTACATGGATGATGTCTCGATTTTTTAACTTCTAAAAAACAGATCCCAACTCTATTGAAAATTCTTAATTCATACACTAATAAATACAAGCTGGAGTTTAACATGGATAAATCTTCTGCATGGTCAATATATATGGGACAATTTCACACACAACATTTTAAAGGAAAACCCAGCTCTTTTGTGGGATTCCCCTTCTATTTGAGCAATCTAGAAATGCATCGACAAATACAAGACAAAATTAAAAATAAAATAGAAAATATAATTGATTCACTATCAAAATCTTACCTTTCACTGTATTCAAAAGTATCCCTGTTTAATCTATTAATTATGACTCGAATCACATACTATTCTCCAATAATACTATACACTAAATATACACTAAATCTTTTACTAGTAAAATAAACTCATTATGTAGAAAGTTGCTGTGGGGAAAAAAGATTGTTTTGGTTTCACTAAAACATATTCTAGCTCCTCTAATACAAAATGGTTTAGGACTACATTCAATACATATTTTTAACATTCAAAAGACATTAAATCTCATTTCTGCATGTACTTATTTATTTCCATACATGAAAGTGTTCTTCAAGATTACCCCAACAGATAAACCACCACCAAACAATGGATATTGGAAAACCTTGCTTACACTAATTCTTAACATTCCAAACATTATTTTTTCACCACCGCAAGATAAATTTAAATATTGGGATGTATACCAGATAATTTGCTCTCCCCTAAATGATAAAAAACCAATTTTAAACGTTAATAATAGACAACTAACCCGAAAATTTAAATTCTGGTCATTAGAACCCAAATATTATGATTTTCTACTCAAATTAAATCTTGAAGCATTGCCAACATTACACTTTTGTAGATATAGAAGGCATTATGTAAATACAGAAGACATATGCTGGTTGTGTCATAGAGAAACTGAGACACAAGAATATTTTCTTTTTACCTGCCCAGTATTTGATAATATTCATTCATCCATACCATCATTGTACAAACAAAGAAATTGTGACATTCAAATCCTTTTACAATCATTTATTAAGGGTAGCTACCCACATATTCGAGCAAGTACTTTTATATTGTTTTCACTATGGTGTACAAGATGCTCCTTCATGTACAACAATAATCCAAGAAGACATCCAAACACATTCTGGAACAAAATGGAACAGCTCCACTTAGGGGATGAAAAAATTGTATCCCAAAAGATGAACACAGCCACTTGGTCAATATTACAACAGCGCTCAAAATTATAGGAAAAAAAAGACTAATAAAAAACAGAACTAAGAGCTTTACAAGTGCACAAAACTAATTGGATGTATATATTTTAAAGAAAATAATGTAAACTCAAAAATTTGTAAACCACATGTATATCCTTTGTCTTTGTTAACCCCCCCCCATTACAATTTTCAACTTATTTATACTGACTTCAATTCATCTGCATGTGGTAAAATAGTTATAAATGTAACCTTTTCTTGTTATATTCAATAAAGTCCTTTTGAAAGATAATAATAATAATAATAATAATAATAATAATAATAATAATAATAATAATAATAATAATAATAATAATAATAATAATAATAATAATGATGATGATGATGATGATGATGCAATTTTGTTTATGTTCTTTATAGAAGACATTTTTTATGTAAAAAAATCAAACCTTTGGTATAATTTTTCTTTTCTTTTGGTAACTAATTAAGAAGCCAAAAACAATTTGCATAGTTATAATGAATATATTAAAAAATTATTAATTGAGGCTTTAATTATGAATTATGTATAACTCAGGGTGGCTTTAATTTTCTATAGATTACATTTTAATTAGTTTGTTTAAAGTTTTATAATTAATGACATTAACCATAAAATTAAAAGTTTATGCAAAACAAAAAAAAAGTTTACATCTTTTTTTTTTATTTTAAAAAAGAAATCTTATTTAAATGACCACATGCTGCATTAATTAACAATATTTGTAAAATAATTAAATTCCAAATCAATTTTCTTTAATAAAAAGGTAAAATAATAATAAAGTTATACGTATCTCACCCTTATTGACCTAGTATTAAATGTTATCTTCAAATATTTATATATTTGGTTAGTTTACACACAGGGCAGGAAGATGATAAAGAAATTGGTGGTTATTTTAGACTATTCTCTTAATTTGGAATGATCAATTAAAATTTGAACTTTTATGCTATATTCATGGTCATATATTTTGTAAAACTAAATTTCATAGAAAAACAAACTGTATTTAAAAATTAAAGTTTGTTGTTCAAAATTAATGATTTTTTTTAAAAATTATGAATAATAAAAAAAATATAATTATTATATACACATATTAATTTAAAAAACAAAACAAAAAAAACCTAAAAAAGAATTTTCTACTTTTTAGTAAATATATAAAAGTAGTTTTACATATGAAAGAAAAGATTTTAAATATTCTGTAATTTTGTATATGTGTACATATATTGCACTGCTAGCTTATATTGCATATATTTTGCTTTTAAAATATAATAAAACTATTTATTAAAAAGCAAGTGGGGGGAAATCTAAAATAGAATAAGAAAACAGGTTTAAAACTTTTTCTTTCTTTTTAAAAAAAATTTTATAAAGTAAAAAGTAAATATGGAAAGTCAGACTAAAAATTAGTCTGTAAAAATGAATGTTGGCAAAACTTTTCAAAATGTAATTTCTTTAAAGATTACTTGGCTGATAAAAGAAAATTATAATTCACAACTGAATTAATTAAAAAAGATTAAATTATCAATAAAAACAGAAGTAGAAAAATATTGTATGTTTTTAAAGTAGATGTTAAGATGCAAGTTTTGCAAAAGCAAAAGATTGCATCACATTTTCTTTTAGAATAAAACTATTCTTAGCAAGAGGGTAGGGAAAGATTTAAAAACTTTTTTTTAAAAAAAAAACTCTCTTTGTTTTATAAAGCAAAAATAAGTTAAGGGAATAAAATGTGTAAAATAAATCTTAGGCAAAATCTAAAATAAAAAAGTTTAAAAATTCATTCTCTCTTTTATAAAATGGTTAAAAATAAACAAATGTAAAATAAAATTTGTTATAAAAGAAACTTTTGTGAAAATATCTCATCAGCTTTTGAATACAATTAAGTTTGCAAGATTCTTGGATGATAAGATATTAGAGTAATGTAAGCAAAAGATTAGATTAAAACGTAAATATAAAAATAATTAAAAAACAGACTTTAAGATCAAAATTAAAAATAATGATAAGACATTAAAACAATGAAAGAGAAAAAAATATATAAAGAGCAACTTGCTATTGTTCTTCAGTTGGATTTTTTATTGCTATACAGTCAGGCAATCAGTACATCAGTCTAGTCTGCATTTTTTGGTTGAAACTGCTGGTTTTCATTTGTTCTCTTGCATTATTCATTGCTCCAGAAATCCAGATATTCAGAAACTGAAAATGCCACAATAAGCCAATCAATAAATTCTGCAGTCAACATTAATGCAGAAGCCATAGGAGTGTCTGACAGGGCTTCATGCACCAAGCCCTCGGCCATCAATTACCCCACTTGAATCAATACCTGAAACCAATGCTGAGATTGTGAACTAGAAGATGCTGCAAACTCTCTCTTCCATTGTTTGATAGAAAACTGAAAGGAAAGCCATGGAACCATCGATGGAAGAAAAAAGCCAACTGGTTTGAAACTGACAGTCATGAAAACCTAGATAAAGATACTTTAAATAACTAAATATATTTTGATCACTATCTATAGATACTTCATTTTAAATGAAATGAACTTTAATTAATGAAGGATTATCATAATTTAGCCTGAGTAATTACTTATATATATCTTCTTCTTCTTCTTCTCTTCTTCTTCTTCTTCCTCTTCTTCTTTCTTTCTTCTTCTTCTTCAACAATATACTTTATTATACAATAAGTAGATTACATATGGTATCACCAGAAGAAATACATTTATAAAATTGATTTACAGATTGTACATGAGTTGATTTGTGTAGTTACAATCAAATGAATAGTCTTTGTTCATAATTTTTACCATCTGAAGCTTCATTATAGCTTTAATCTTTGCTTGATCAGGGACCAAGTGGCTGCATATATGTCTGGGATTGTGATCAATTTGTCACTATTTTATATCTGCATTAGCTTGTTTTGAAATGTTGAAGGGTGTTGTCTATATATGGCCGGTCTGTTCCCCTGTTTTTAAGATTATTATAAAAGGTGTTTAAACCCATTTAAAACCAGCAAGAATAAAACAGCTTCATTTCAGTGGACCTGGTTTAATATATATAGTTATTATGTTACAGTTAATGTTTGGGTTTTCAGTCTGGTGTCAGATCATGAATTAACTATAGTCTTTTATGCTCATTGTTATAATTAATATCCAATTACATGATTCATCAATGAATAATCCTAATGCTATTGAAGTCAAATTATCAGTTTGTTTACTGACTAAAAGTCAGTAACAATATGATAGAGAATCGAGAATCTCTACATACAATATAAATTCATTTTTTAGATTCAAATAATCATATGTTAGTTATCCGGTTGGTTAAGTAATTTTTAAGCAATTTTTTTTAAATGGACCAATGTCTATAAAATCATCATCTCACTTATATGTCAATTGAATGATGGTTTTTACTAGCTTTTGTTTTATGTCAATAAATTTTACTAGCCAATTAAAAAAATTGCTTAAATATTACTTCTAAAAAAAAATGAAAATTAAATTTTTTATAGAGATTATTGGTTCTTAAGCACACTGTGTTATTGACTTTTAGTCAGCAACAATTAATAATTTGAATTCAATTACATTGAGAATATACATTGCTGAAACTTGTAATTGGGCATTAATTATAATAATGTGAACATGAAAATCTATTGTTCATTTATTACTTCTTACCTTATGGTATATTGGTAGGCATAATCTAATTTGAATGAAAAGATAGCAGTTCAAATGTGCAGAAAGTTCAAACTAAAATGAGATATTTAAGTTTGTTTGCATTTATTTGATAGTTGTTTAGTAATTAATTTATTGAGTGCGCAGAAACAATATGTAAATACTTTTTAACCAGGCTTTAACCTGAATTCCATGCACATTAAAATTCATAATAGTCAAGCATATTTTGCCGATTCAGAGACCTCCCAAACCACAACTCAAGATACCAACTTTTATAAAAATAAGAGTGGCCATCTTATCATTAACATAACTTTCTAATTATATAGGTGAATCTGAATCATCTTGATCTGAGAGCATGAAGTTGTTGTTTTCTCTACTGTTTAAGTCCACTACTTCTTTCACAAATTAATCTACATGAAATCTTGCAATTTACAGCAAATTAATATTATGATCTTACTGTAAATTGCAAGATTTTGCATAGATTAATTTGTGAAAGAAATAGTGGGCTTAAACAATAGAGAAAGCAAACAACTTCACACTCTCAGATCAAGATGCTTCAGATTCACTTATATAATTAGAAAGTTAGGTTAAAGATAAAATGGCTGCTCTTATTTTTGTAAAAGTCACTATCTTGTGTCATTGTTTAGGAGATCCCTCTATGGGCAAAATATGCTTGACTATTATGAATTTTAAGACACATGGAATTCAGGTTAAAGCCTGGTTAAAAAGTATTTACATATGCTTTCTGTGCACTCAATAAATTAATTACTAATCTTCAATTGTTTATAGAATTTCCAACAGTAAGATTATAATATTAACTCACTGTAAATTGCAAGACTTCACAGAGGTTAATTTGTGAAAGAAATAGTGGACTTAAACAGTGGAAAAAATAACAACTTCATACTTTCAGATCAAGATGCTTCAGATTCACCTATATAATTAGAAAGTTAGGTTAAAGATGAGAGGCTGCTCTTATCTTTATAAAAGTCACTATCTTGTGTCATTGTTTGGGAGATCCCTTTATCAGCAAAATAGGTTTGACTATTATAAATTTTAAGGCTACATGGAATTCAGGTTAAAGCTTGGTTAAAAAATATTTATATATGATTTCTGTGCACTCAATAAATTAATTACTACTCTTCAATCATTTATAGACTTTGCAACAGTAACATCATAATATTAACTCACTGTAAATTGCAAGATTTCACATAGATTAACTTGTGAAAGAAATAGTGGACTTAAACAATGAAGAAAACAACAAATTCACACTTTCAGATCAAGATGCTTCAGATTCACCTATATAATTAAAAGTTAGGTTAATGATAAGACAGCCACTTTTATCTTTATAAAAATTGCTATCTAGTGTTGTGATTTGGGAGGTCTCTGTATCTGCAAAATATGCTTGACTATTATGAATTTTAAGGTGCATGGAATTTAGGTTAAAGCTTGATAATTGTTTGTAAAATTATAGATAAAAAAAAAAAGAAAAAGGAAAAAAGAAAAGAAAAAAGCAAAGAAAGAGGAGGAAGAAAAAGAAACAGAAGAAAAAAAGAGAGAGAAAAAAAGGTAGAACAGAATAAATAAAAGTAAGAGAAAAAAGAAAGGAGAAAAATATGATGATATGCTATTTTATTAATAGAAATTGAAAAATAAATTATAGTGATTATGTATATGTGAGTAAATACTGAAATAAATAAGAAAACTATTAAAAAAGAAGTTAAACTTATAATATGTATATACATAATATAAATAAATGTTCATTTAAAATGATTTTTGTATTTAAAAGTTAGACCGTAGTTTATTATTTAGTTACTTTTTCAATAGTCATTAATTTTACTGCATATTCTAATCACAGATAATCATTAAGGCACTATAAGCATCTGTACTAGTTATTTGCTCAGATAAATATACTACTGTTAAACAAGTAATTATGATTGATTTGTGATAGATGATAACTTACCTGACAAACTCTTTTTTAAATATTTTAAAATAATTTTTTTTTAAAAAGTTTTATTTATTTTTAAAATTTGTTAAGGGATATAAAATTGTTTATTAGGTTAATTAAAAAAATGTTGATTTAATTTATAATCTCTGGGTTTTACAAATCATGTAGTTGTTTTTACTAATAGTATTTCAGAGTGTCAGAAAAAATAAGGCTTATCAGATTCAAGCAAGAAAGTAGGACTAAAATGCTAAAAAGACTAAATTAGTTTATGATGGTTTTCCACCAAAAAAGAAAATGAATATTAATAATCATAAATTAGAAGAAGTTAACAATTCGAAATAGTTAGATCAGATTATTAATACAGATGGAAGGACGATTTGGATGGAGTGCTTTTGATAAAAACAACTTAGTATTAAAAGAAAATAAAGCTATATGTTTGAAAAAGGGGTTTTTAATAGATGTATTTACATATAGACACCTAACAAAATATGATGCAGAAATTTTAAACCACTCACCAAATTATGAGAAGATACATGTTAGGAATAACAAAAGAGATTGATAGTGAAGGAAAATACAGATATTATTAACATCATTTAAAAAATTAGAAGACTAAATAGAGTTGAGCTGGACATAATACTATAGAAGATAATAAATGTATAGTTGATGCCTTTTTAAAAATGAAAAACGAGACCACTTGTGAAATAGATGGATGAAATAAAGGAATTAACTAGTGTGTCGTGAAGAAGAGAGTCTATGAATTGAAAAAAATGAATTAAACTTGGAGAAACCTTTATCTTACAGCAGAGTGCTAATTTTTGAAAATGATGGTTAATGATTAGGTTAACTTATATTTTTCGTTGTTTATTAAATTTGTTATTAAACATTAGATTATGAATGTTATTATTTTAACTTGAGTGAACTTATGTGAAATAAAATTTTGTTTCAGTATTATTTTTTTTGTATATGTATATATACAGAAAAAAATAAAAAAAAATTTGTTGATTTTTTTTTAAAATGAAAAAGCAGGAAGTCTGTTTATGAATGTGCTCATTGCTTACTGTTTAATATTGCTAACAATATTCACTTGACTTTTATATTACGGGGATACGCTTTGTTTTATTTTTAAAGTAAACTTAAACATTCAAAAACAGTTGCTTAATAAACAAACAAAAAGAATATATAATATTTTATGAGTTTGTCTAATTACAAAATAATTAATGTTTTTTTCAGTTTATATATTTATATTGCATATTATTAAAATCATTATATGACTCAGAATTAAATTACACTTTATGTATGCAAAATGTAAATGTAAAATTCATATCGCATAAGAATAAAAGTTAGTAATTAATAACTTTGTTTCTTTTTAAATAGAGTGAATACTAAATATATGGTGATGATCTATATTTCTTTGTGACAAAAGATACTTCAGTTTATAGTTAAAGAGAGCTTAGATAGTTCGTATTTAAAATTCTTTTTGTTAAGTTTTTTAAGGTAGGAAAAATGGTACTGATATATCAAATTTCTCCACATCAGAAATGTGATAGATTTTTAATAATCTTAGAATTTGAATTAGAATTAGATTAATAAAAATAAACCCTTTAAAAAAAAAAGCTGAAAACATTGACATGAAACACCTTTATTGAATACGGTCTCCCAGTTTTTTACACTCTTATAACCGTTATGTTTTTAAATTTTGTAAGAAATTAAGATATTTTAAAATTCGAATAAGAAAGTTTAATTTACTGTTTTTCAGATGTTAGATAATAAAAATATACTTTAGAATTTTATAAAAATATATACTTTATTAGTGATTAAAGACCATAAGTTTATGCTGTTAATATTAAAATGTGAAGGGAGGTTGACAACGCCTTTAGCCTCATGATAAAGTGATAGATTCCATAGTTTAAAAAATCTGTTTGTCACTTCTGGTTCTTAAGTGTTTTTCTCAAACAGCTAGCTAGCTATTCGATTGGAAAAAAAAGTTTGTATTAAAAAGAAAGTTAAAATTTTATAATTTTCTAAAATAAATGAAACATTTGTGAAGGAAGCAGAACATTAGTTAATTTCAGCACATAGGTGCAGAGTAAACAAGTAAATATTACTGTAGTTCATAATAGTAGTAGACTATGGAGTGTGGCAAAGTTGGTGGAATCCCAGAGTTTATGGAAGTTTATATTAAATATGCAGTAGTTGATTTAGTCTATTTCATTGTAGTAATCACTCCACATAAATAGTTCTGAATATCGGAAAATTTTTTTTAAATGTTGGAAAAAAGATTAGTTTTCATAGAAAAACAAATACTGTTTATGTATAATCAACTTGAGAGCTTAAGATTTATAGATCAAAACACAATCTGTTCTGATATTCAAACATCAAAGAATTTCCTGATCAATTAAATCATTCTATGTTTATTAGGTATATATTGTATTACACTTACCCTAAAATATTTTATTAAAAGAAAACTAACAAATTTTTTCCCCCAACATAATTATTACTTGTTTTTTTTCCCCTCAGTGATGAAAGTTTATTCATCAAAAAAAAAAAAAAACAGATACAAATATAGTTAGAAAAAGGTTTACAAGGGAATGACTATATGGTAAATTGAAATTTCAGGAGCAACATGTTAAGAGGGGAAGGATACATGTGAAAGGAGAATGGGAAGTGGAAAGGGGAGAGGTGTGTAGTCCAGGCCAGTCCAAGATGCATGTCTTTATTGAGCAAGCACCACATGGGTCACAAACATTTAAATGATTGAGTCCTATGACAGACTGAGAAGATTAGAGTTGGAGGATTGCCCAAGTATGTCTGTGAGGAGTGGAAGTGGGGCTAGTTTGGTATCTCTGGTTTTGAGAGATTGAATTAGGTCCAATAGCTTTTGATTCATGAAGTGTACTCTCTGGTCAAAAATAATGTCACATCAGGGCAACCAGAGTACATAAATGAGGAAAACTGATAGTCTAATGGTTGCAAAGACCCCTGTTTCTATGAATTCTTGGAGGTTGAAGATGGTTTTCCTGTGTGAGGAAAGGCAGGAGTTGATGACATGTCTCACTCCAAGCAGAAAGGGACATTTAAGTAGGAAGTGCTGGAAGGTTTCATTGTCAGTTATACAGAGCTGGCATAGAAGACAGATCTTGATGAAACTCCTACAGTTAACCAAAATTTGTGGGAAGGGAGTGAAGTTTGATTTCAAGAAGGAATTTTGCGTCAAGGGTCCACTTTTTGAATTTGCAGATTAATTGAGCATTGGTAAGTTTGAGGAATGTAGGGGAGACAATGGAGAAGTCTGCAGTCTGATTGAAAACCTTCCAGTACTTTAGTTTTCCACTGATGGATGATATAACAAAGCCAGCCCTTTGTAGGATGTTGGCAATGAATGAGGTCCATGACCTGGGCTTACCACTGGGATGAGGAGTGTCAGTGGGTGTGATATGATATGCATAAGGTTGGCATCAAAGTGCTTTAGGAGTGTGAAAATAATGTTGTGAGATCTCTAAATCAGAAGAGTGTCGATGGAGTGCAGGCCCAACCCATTGAGGTTTTTAGAAAAACCAAGTTCTTTTTAGGCTGATGGCACCAACTTTCTGCCCCAGAGAAAATGGGTGCAAAGGGAATTGGATTTTGGATATAAAAGAATGTGTAGGTATAACAATGGGGAGGTAATACACTATTTTAGGAAATACTAGAAGATTGAGGAGGGTGACTTTCCCATAAAGGGAGAGGTAGATGTTTGTGTTAGCACTGAGGGTGGATGATATGCTTTGATACAGTGCAGTTTGGGCATGTATTCTCATGTCCTTAGGAGGCATGAGGGGGAATCCGAGGAAGTTGTGTGACTTGGCATTGAAGGTGGAAGGGATTTATTTACCGGAAGATAGTTGCCAGGCTGCTGATTTGTCACTGCTAAATTTTAGCCTGTATTTTTAGTGTACCGGGTGAGAATCTGTTGAAGCCTGGGGATGAGATCGACTGAGGGAAGAAATTTGATGCTTTTGCCTAGTGCAGGAATGAGGATGCCAGGGAAGTCATGTTCCAGCCTGAGCAAGGTGGGGATTCAGAAATGCAGTGAACAACAAAGTGCTCAAAACCTCTGAGGGATGGATATGTTAGGTGTATAGCTGGGGGCAACTTTCTCATCCAGGGTAACTAGGATTTCTCTGTTGGACAGGAGATTAAGGAGGATGAAAAAGGAGGGCCTCTGAAATGTTCAGGTTCCTGAGAACACCAAGGAGCAAGTCAACTCTAACTGAGTCTAAGGCTGCCTAGATATCTAGTTGGACAGCGATGGGCCTGCCATTTTGAGACCACCTAATATGCTTGATGGTCATCTTAAAGAGTGCAGCAGCCCCAAGATTGGAGCACCTTTTACAAGAAAACTGTGAGATGGAAAGGGCAGGGAGTATGAATTGTTCTAGCAACTCTTTGATGGTAGACTCAATAAGTTTTATGAGCAGAGGGATCATCAAAATGGGCCTAAGACTCTTGAGCTTAGTAGGTGGCCAATCTTTCTTAAGAAAGGGACTAATGTTACCGGATAGAGACCCTAAATGTTGCAAGAACCTGATGACAGCTTGGTGATCATGTTGAGAGTGATGGGCATAGTTAATTGACTTAGGTGGAGAAAGAGGAACTTGGGGGATGGCATGAGGACCAGGGTGGACATGGTCACAGAAACTTTTCAGTTTCTTAAGTAGCATGACCTGGGTGATGCCAGGATCAGAGTTGGTATTTAAGGTTGATGGCATAGTGGAAGGAGGGATGTTAGCTTTGACAAGCATGTGCTTGTAATGGTTTCTCAAATGAAAGAGCATTTCCCGACTTATGTAGGATTTGTTGCCAACTGTGATGGATGAGGGGGTGGTTTGCTCCCGTGGGAACCAAGAGCCCACTCCAGGTAACTTTTGGTCCAACTATGTTGATTCCCCACCCATCTCTGTGTGTGTTTAACTGAGATGTACTCAGCCAAGGCCTTTTGAGCATTTGTGGTATTGAAGTATCAGCTGGATGATGGTGCTAATGTCTAATGGCCCACTTTCCTGATCATTTAGTTGCTCTGAAATTTTGTCCATGGAAGCCAGCAACTTGAGTGGCCTTTAGGAATTCCAGGTGTATTTGTGGATGGCAGCTTGCAGGATTTCCACAAATGTCAACCATGCAGAGATGGACTCCATTTGAAGGATATTGATTTTGCTTGGAAAATAACTTTGTGTTAAGAAGTGACATGGACTGCTTTCTAATGTAAAAATGTAAGTTCAAGAAGTTAGTTGATATTATGATGCTGATATTTTTGATGTGATAATATGTTGGTTTATTTTCATTATTTTTCATTAAATGTTGAATGTTTAGAAAATTTAAACTTTTCAAATACAAACATCTTATGTAATAAGACACAAATATATAGACAATCCAAGTTAATAATTACAGAATTATTTTAGTAGTATTATTTTCCACCCATCTTCAGGTATTGCTGACATGACCAGTGATTCCTATACTAATCTTGTCACTGGACAGACAGCAACATCTGAAAAGGAGTGGAGAATAATATTACTTGAAACATTCTGTAATTTCTGACCTATGTTGGCTAATTGTGTGTTATTACTAACAGGTTGTTTGTATTTGAAAAGTTTAAATAAAGTTTACATTTTTTTTAGACATTCAATATGTAATAAAAGATGATGACAATAGTCCAACATATCACATTTGATATTATATTTGGTAAATATCACTTCTAAAATGGTTAAATGTATCTGCAATTAGCTTCTAACTGAGGTCACTTAAATATAAGTTTCTGCTTTAGTATCATATTTATATAATTAATCAATAACATTGATTTTGTTTAAATTTTTGAAACCACTAGAAGGAATAACAAAATAGAAATATAGATAATAGCTGAATAATTATAAAGCAAAATACTGATTTTTATCAAAAGTCTAGTTATCCAGAAATCAATAATAGAAGTGTGATATTTATTGATTCTCCTACCAACATTAAATAAATAATGAGAAGTTAATTCTGTCTAAATCAGATCCATATTTTAGAGTTAAAAAAGTGAGACATTAAAAATTAATGTAAAAATATTTAAATAAAGAAAAATATATCTTTATGACAGTTAGTAATGGATATTTATGTGAGGATTTGTCATGGTGATCATCATTAATTTGTACAAACTATTTTGATTTACAATTGATTATTTAAAATTAATATGATTTTAAAAAAAGTCAAAACTTTTTTAAAAAAAATATCCCCATTTTTTTTCAAGATAACTGTCAAAGAATGGCTGTCATTTTGTGAGATTTATGACATCATAGGACAATGTCTTTACTAAAGCTCCATCTTTCAAAAATAGAATGGTGGGATTTTTGCTAAAAATATGCCATAGAATTTGTTTTGATTATAGAGTTGAATGCACTTTATTTAATTTTCATCCAATGGTTTTTTAAAATATTCAGTGATTTTATTTATGATTTATTAAAAGTAAAAAGATTTTATCTTTGATGATTACAAAATCAAAGAATAACAAAAACATTAATTTATTCAACACAGTAAGTAATATACTTTGATAATGAACAATAAGAAAATGTATTGATATTTACTATATTAGCTATTTTCATTTATTAAATCATTTTTATGGATTAAACATTTTATAAACATTATTTTGCCTGTGATAAAATTACAATGAATCAATGTAATTGTAAGTTATTTTGAAAGAAATAATGATTTCATACACTGTACAACTAATAATCAACTTTTATATTATCAAAGATTACTAAATGTAAAGTTTTAAATACTTTTTGGAATTTTAAATCAATATTTTCATAAATTGTGATTTTGATGTCTTTATCTATATTTTATTTAATTTCATTGCATTTATGTAAAACAAAGAGAAATACTGATTTGTAAAAGAAAAATACCAGCACTGCAAAAATTGTTTTGTCTTATTAATTAGAAATTGCAAAAAAAATAAAATAAAATAAAAAAGTAATAATTGACTATAAAATGCATAAAAATAAAGTTCAAAGTGTACATTATTAAGTTAATTGTTTTCAATTTAATTTTTAAATGTACATTGAGATTAAAAAAATATTAATAGTAAACGTGCACTATTCTGGAAAGATTATAAATTTATATATATAAAAAAAATCTCTCTGAAATATAGATTTATCAATTCAAATTTTACAGCAATTAAGAAAAATAAGAAAATTGAAACACTGTTCTAAAAGTTTAATTATTTCATTCTTAATAATAATAGCTTTTGATGTTTACAATATCATTTTAATAAATTTATTTAATACACATTGATTGTGTAATTAATATTTACTAAGGCAATAAACCTAAAGCATGTATGGTTGAAAATGTGAAGGTAGGGACCTCTACAGTTCTTAACCACAAGCTTACACATTGGCAGAAAAGAGGGGAACTTCTTTACTTCAACATACTTTCTATATAAATAGGTAAAGCTGAAGCCGTTAGATCTGAGAGTGTAAAGCTATTCAATACTTCACTGATAAAGTCCACAATTCCTATTATACATTAGTACTCGCAAAATCTTTCACTTTACAATAACTCATTGTAAATCGAAAGATTTCATGAGTACTAATGTATAATAGGAATCATGAACTAAATCAGTAAAGTATTGAATATCTTCACACTCTCAGATCTAACAGCTTCAGCTTCACCTATTTTTATAGAAAGTAGATTGAAGTAAAGAGGTTTTCCTCTATTTTTCCAAAACATAAGCTTGTGGTTAAGACCTGTAGAGGTCCCTACCTTCACATTTTTAACTGCACATGCTTTAGGTTTATTGCCTTAGTAAATGGCATTTTAAACATAATATACTCATCTATTATAAAATATAACTCAATACAATATTTCTTTCATTAATTCGAATATAAAAATAATTTATATTAATAATAATTTTTTTCCAGAATAGTGTACCTTTACTATTATTTTTTATATTCAAATTAAGGAAAGTATTTTATTGAGTATACTGAGATTATTATTATTATTTTTTTATGATTTATTTTAATTCAATGGACCACGATTTAGGAAATATTCTGCAGATGTGTTGGAAGTAAAAATGATTATCAGCAAGGAAAAAAAAACATTTGTTTTTCTTTTAAAATTATAGCAACCAAAATATGTTTAAATAATATATTTACCCACAGGTTAGTATTTTTTAAAAACTTTTACTGCATTAATTTTGATTTAGAACTGTGATTTTATTTAGTTTGGCATCTCTTGGCCCTTTTGGTCTTATTTTCTTCATTTTATTGTAAAGACTGAGCTTAATATATATTTCTATATTTTTTTTAAATCTGCAGATGGCAATACTTTAGAAAAAAAATTGAAATTTTGGATGCCATATATGGTATTACAAAGAGTCAACTGTCCATCCATTTTACCTTATATGGTGTTTGAAAGAACTAACTGTCAATATAGTTCATTGTTAAGTAGAGGTTTCTGTCAATGCACAAATCACACACAAAATGTTTTACTCTTTGTTAATAGATTTTGATCATGAAAAAACATATTTTCCATAATTATTTATATTTATAATTAAGTTTTTAATTCTCAATGGTATATACTCTTTTCATACAGTTATGTAATTTTAACAAACTTGTGATATTCAAGTTATGAATGAGAATTACCCATAACATGTATTTATACAATGCAACTAAACTAAATCATAAATACAGGTCAATCTTTTTCAATCATGAGCTTATTACAAGTCACACCTTTTTATCATCCAATATAAGAATAATATGTGCTCAGAAAGGTAATAAGAAAAGAAAATATACAGAGGCTGGGGCTATTGCAAGAGATCCTTATTCCATCAATAAAAAAGATTCCTATGTTCCATTATCAGAAAAATGGATTATCTAATCATGTAATTTATATACTGAGCCTAATTTACATATTGGACCATGCTAATATAAAGGCATGTTCCTAACTTCACATTTTATTCAGCACTATGATTCTGGCAGAGATCTGCTGAAAGCTGGCATTTAAGACTTTCTTACAGTTATTTTACGTTTTCAGATTAACTTGAACATTACAAACTTGTTAGAATTAAGTTTTTACAATATATTGACTATTATTCTGCTTAAATTAGACCTTTATGCAAAAATAATTAATTTTTAAAAGAAAAGTAATAAAGAGACATTAACAATGTTCGATTGCTGTTTATAAATCAATGACATTCAGTGATGGCAAGTAGAAAGCATTGATTTTTCCTAATTATTTATAAATATTTTTCCTAATATTTTGACTAATAATGTGGTTATATTTAGATTTTTATTAATAAATATCTAATTTTATAAAAAGACAAAAGAAATAAACAATCAGCATTTCTACTTGTAAGTCAAGAGAAGTCAATGGAACTACATGTTGTAGTTGGTTGAAAAATAATTCTTTTGTTTTACTGCAGGCAATTTTTGTAAATATTTCTTAGATTTTTTAATAGTTAGGATTTTTTTCATTATATTTGAGAAATTTCAATGTAAAATAATTACATTTTTAGAAACTAAAGTAAAATAATTGTGATTATTTTACAAAATTTTTATGAATAAAAACTGATGAATAAAAATTTAGTTTTATTCAATTTGACAAATAAGAAGAATCAAAGTTTGCCTTAATCTGATTATTAAGAAAACTGGGATCTGTAGAGGTTAATAATATGCTAAATAAAATGTTTATTCATTAATTAAGAACTTTTTTCAATTTAAGCTATATTTTTTATTCAATTTTTTTTTTTTATATTTTGAATTTAAAATATCAAATTAATTTTTCCCCATAGGAACTCATTACAGTTGTTTATTTTTTATGTGAGAATCTTAATTTACTAGGCATTTTGGGGAAATATTTATCATCACTAACCAAATAAATGTGTAATTAGAATAAGGATATTCTTAGAGAAATAAAAATGATACTTAAAAAAAAGTAATAATTAGAGAGGTTTTGAATCCAGACTTCATGCTCCTTTCAGTCATCCACTCTATTTTATACAATATATACACATGACTACATATATGTGAAAAAGATAAATGATCTCCAATATATGTATTTCATGCTGAACCATCACTCATCATTTGGATCATCTCCCACCTAAATATATAATTACTGCTTGGTTTAAATTAAGATAGCAAATCTTCAAACTTTAATGGACAGGCTTAAATCTTCTCCATTATCCAATTTTTCAGCCATTTATATTATTAAAAATCTAATGATGGGATGTTCAAAGCCTTTGTTTGCCAATTTTGTTGCTATACTCATGTTGACTATAAGTCATTCTGCCCCCTCATATACAACTGATGAATGCTAGTTTAGCACAAAATATGTATATTGGAAATTATTTATATTTTCCACATGTATGTGGGCATGTGTATCAGCTATGATTGAAGGGATCTTGAAAGTCTAGGTTCAAATCATTTCTAATTATGTCTAGCTTAAGTATATATATATTATACTTGTATTTACATATTAAAAAAGTAGTAAGTATAAAGAAAAAAAAAACAACAACAATAAAACAAAGTTGTCATATAATTTTAGATTAAACCTGTATATAAATCTGTTAATAAAAATAATTATGGGATAGGGTGGAAACAATAGTGGAAGGCTTATGAGAAAATAGAAAAATATACATCATAATTATTTTTCAAAGCTATTTTATTGATTAATCAAAATATTATATGCTGTTTTAGTATGCATCCACAGTATATAGAGATTATAAGTTATTTCTATATAATAATAATAACAGCAACAACATAAAAAAACATCCTAAGTTATTCTTATGTAATGTTAGTGAACCAGGTTTTGCTTTATTAAGAACTATGTGACTATAAATATATTATGGAAGATAATCTTTTTATCTTTTTCTATAATGGTGTTTGTGGAAAAAGATGTTTATATGTTTTCTTGAGCTATTGTTGTACTTAAAAGTGCATCTTGTACACCATTATGCATATAATACAAAGGTTCTTGTCCTGATGTCAGCAAATCCTCTTTTGAATAGTATTAAACAGTGATTCTGTATCAGTAATTGAGCTGTCAAATAGCCTGCATGAATGTTTTCAAAACAAGCACATTCAAAGAGTGAGTTTGGTTTTCCATATCTCTATGGCATAATCAGCATTTATCTTCAACATTTCCACAATGTCTTTTGAATCTGAAAAAATGCAAATGTAAATAGAGAACCCAGGTTTAATTTGATTGGGAAATCATAGTAATTTGGTTCAAGTGACCAAACTCTGAATTTTTTAAAAAGTTGCTTGTTAATTAAATTTAGTACTGTTTTCTCTTTGTGTAATAAAAGTTATCATTTATTGATAATATTTATCAATAATTGAGAAGGCCATGTTAGGAGTATATAATTTTATATTTCTCAGATAAATATGTGATTGCATGACTGATATGAATTGGAGTATTATCATAGTAGAATATGGAAGTGTTTTCTAAAAAAAAAATATTTGCTTTATAGAATCAATGTAGTTCTTCAAAATGTTTATATAGTGTGTATCTGTGAGATATATCTATGCTGAGTAATGATTAGAGTAAAAAAGTAGCATCATATAATTTATCAATATATAATAGTTCCATCATCATTAAACATAATTCCAGTCATATATTGTCCAGTGTTTATTCATATTTTAAGAAGAGTAATTTTATCTTGAAACATTTAGCCTCAAATTAAGTACTTTGAAATAAACAATTTTATAAATGTTTTGCTTATGAGTTTATGTTAAATTATTTTATTAATAATGAAATGCAGAATTGTGGATTGATCATTGCATTGATTAGTTCTATTACTCTGTTTTTTAAAGACACTTTTGCAATGTCATTCTACTCTCCTCAATAAATATCCGTTTTTAGACAGTATCTAGTTCTATAGGATTTTTTTCCTCTTATATTTATTGAATGCTGTCACTACCCTTGAGAATGTCAATCTTGAAATATTACACATTTAAATAATTTTGACATCAGTGATTCAGCTTATGAATGTAAATAGTTTGCACTGTGTATTGAAATTATTACCACATATATAAAACTAATGCTTGCTTCCTTTCAGATAATTTTTAGAAATTCCTTGGAATTTCATCTTTTTTTTCTCATGTGTCATAGCATCAGCCGGGAAGCGAACCCGCTAACCCGGGACAACTGCTTGTAAAGCAGCCATCGCTGACCTCTCGACCACCAATGCTTGACTGGAATTTCATCTTTAAGTAAAAAAAAAGTGTTGTTAACTATTTTGTATTTTTGTGCTATATATAGTATCAAAAATATGATGCTATTATGAGAAGTGTTTTTATTATTTTGTGTACTCAGAATTTTAGGGTATTTATCAATTGATTTTACCACATAGTCGTAATCAGTGTTTATACTAAATGGCACCTTACTTTTTACGTATATAAACTTTCATAAAGAGAATCTGGATAATTTTTCTTATTTCTACTTTGCAATGCTTTCCTCTATTTATTTATTCTACATTTTTATTTATCGTATCATCTATCGTCCTATTTACAAAAAAATATTACACGATTCTAACTTTTGCTGAAGCATTTATTTATCAGCGTTATTTAAATATTTTAAATTAATAATTCTTACTTTCCTTCCATCTCATTAATACTATAACTACATATATATAAGAGTTTATTATTCAAGATATATATAAAGAATGATAAAAACAAAAATGAGAAGTCAAAGTTTTTTAAAGTGAAAATGTGAATTCTTATTTTTATAAAATATTAATGATATTTCGTTTAATACCCTTATCTTAATTAACTTATATTTAATAAAAATGTAGCTTGCATGAAAAAGTTGCTGCGGGGTTGGCATTTCCTGCCATTTATCTTTTACTTTTCTTGAATGGCAGTCTCTAAATTCTGACAGTTTTATTAATTAAGCTTTAATAAACTCATTGTTAAAATTTTTAACTTGAAACATAACTCATTTCTGCAGAAGTGCCAATATTGTTTTACAAAAGTGTTATTATTAAAAAGAAAATTTGACCTGGTATTTAATGACCTGAATTGTAATGAGCACTTCACATTTATTTATCAGTTTTTCGACAGGAGCTGTTAAGACGCTTATATTTCTTTTTATTTAATGAATTGATAATTTATGAACTACTATAACCGAATTTCAAATGAAAGATAAACGAAAAAGTTTATTATGGGAGCGGAGGTATAGTAAGCGCAAATCAATAAAAGTCAGACTTTTAACGTCATGTTTGATTTGCATGTTTTTAAATTTATTTTTGCTGCTCTCTGCAAAACATTACAATCTTCACGTATGTCGGGATGGTACTAAATTTGAAAATAAAGTAGATACTTTAAAATAGTATTACTCTTAAGAGTTCAAACGCGAACTAATTGATGAGTATTTTGGCTTCAGCTGAATGATCGAGTAGTTCTATACCATATCCTGGTATCTGAAAATATATTTACTTTATAATATAAATAACTCTTTTGTTTTTGTGTATTTAATACGTACTTATTTTACATATTATATGAAATAAGAGTTTTAATTAGCTGAAGAAAAATGTAAATTTTATTATTTAGTCCTCTAAAGACATACTAAATTCTTTTGTTAAAGTATATAATAAATACAACCTTTTCACCTATAACAGGTAAGATAAGATATATCGGAATCAAACTAAGTGTTGAAAATTTTATTTATGATTTAGTTCCCTTAATTTTTATGGATTAAAATTAAATTTTCAAGCTAAGAAATTGAAACTTGCGACGCGACTAAATGTAAATCAAATAACCATAATATAAACGATAAAAGTAACAAAAATACAGAAGCAGATCATATTTCGTTAAATTTATTAATACAAAAATCACTTGGGCTGTTTAAAGCGACTAATAACTATTGCTTCCATTAACTTGTGTGCAAATTGGACAGATAAACAGAAAATGTATAGTGGATATTTTAAAGTTTTTCATACATCTCACAGCAACGGATTGCTTTTAGAATGATCTTTGAAATCGTGCTACTTACAATAAAAATGAGACCGGGAATTATGTTGCTTTTAGATTTATAGGATGAAAGGAAATAATTCTGCAAACTTTATTAAGCATATTTACATTAAAGTATTGATAACAATTGAAGAGAGTAAGATTTTTATGTAGAGTTTATACTATAATTACTATAAGTAAAAGTGATATGTTGTATATACTATTGGACATAGACTTAAGGTTAAAATGAACAGTTGGTATAAAAAGTATGGCATTTTTTATTAGCAGTCAAAGTTGCTTCAAATTACAATTATCAATGTGAAAGACACCAGTAGGATCAACACAAGCGTTCTAAGACCAGACATAGTATTTTTTATAATGCTGAATCTAGAACTTTGTTGATGTATAATATAAGGAACTTGAACTCAGACTTTCAAGCTTTATACAACCATCCAATCCATCTTATACAACTGGTACACATGGTCACATACATGTGAAAAATATAAATGATATCCAATATACATATTTCATGCTGAATAAACACTCATCAGTTGGCCCAGATCACAATCTTTCACTCATATATATACAGTCAGTGCTTAGTTTATTGAAGATATCAAATCTTCAAACTTTAATGGACAAACTCCAATCTTCTCCACTCTGTGGTCATGTGTTGTATAGGATGGGTTGGATAATGTAGGGAGCTTGAAAGTAAGTTCAAGTCCCCTATAATTACATTAAGTTTAGTATAGACAATATAGATATATTTAAATATTATATATATATGTATATTGTACCATTTCATTAATTTAGGCTGGTTTTCATTCACTTCAGATGAATTGGTTCAGCTTATGAGTAGTTCTATATGGATGCATTTTCTTGCAGTTGTAAGGACAAGAAAATTTCAAATAGCTTTTCCTGTCTTTTCACTCCATCCACGACCCAATGAAACTTTCAGCCAAAGACCCTCTTCAAAGTTATCTGCTTCTTTTTATACCTTGACCAGTTTTGAGATTTCTACACATATATTTTCATTTTTTGTTTCTTTATCAGAAAACAAGTTAATTTTGTACATTCCTTTTTACTTTTACTTACTAAGTTCTTTTTATTTTATTTTTTATAAATTCCTTGGCACCATCATTAATCAGCGTTGGAAGGATATTACTCTAATGGTAATCATTTGCTTTGTAATTTTTTTTTTTGTTTATCTGGATTAACCATCTGCATGTATTTCTGTTCCTTCTAATTTTAACTTTACTTGAATTAAATAGATAATATCAAACACAAATAACTTTCATTACTCATATCAAAAAATAAATTATACTAACTAAAAAAGAAAAGAAAACTAAATTGCGTCCATTGAACGATTTTTAAATTTTATTTTTGTTAGCTTTTAAATATTACCAAATGCCAACACATGTATCATACATATATGGTACAATATGTTTTTATCTTGATGAGTTTATCCTATTTTTTCCTAGTTCTGGCTATATATATATATATAATATTTATAATGTATTGTCCTTTCTAATATATAGATAGATATAAATGTGCGTGTGGTTGTATAGAATTTATTGTATAAAAACTAATTGGGTTGTGATATTTTTATACTCACTTTTACTTAAACACTGTTATAAAATCATTACAGATAGATGGAAATTTAGCTTTTTGAAAATTTTTGAATTTTTTTCATAATTTTATTCATCAAAGTTTGTATGTTTTATGCAACTTATGTAGAACAATAATAGAACTATTGATATTATTGTATATTCAGTGAAAATGCACATATCAACTTGAGAGAGACGAATGAATGAGTATTGAAAAATATGATATTATAAAATTTCTATGGCTAGGTGAATTGACTTCTTTACTATCTGCTTAAAGTGCAATTAGTCCTCAACACAAATGTAGTATCTATAACTTATAATACATCTGACTAATATATACTTTTTAATCTGAATTTCAAGCAGTGTTAATAAATAAAAACGTATTAAGGTCTAAAGTTAAAAAAATAGATGAATTGATTTTAATTATTTAGCGTTTGCTGACATATATGAATGTTATTTATTCATAGCTTATGGAAGATTGTGATCTACTTTCATTTGAATTTTAATGTATAAATAATAAATGCTATGGGCATTCATAAATCAACCTATGTTAGTACAACCAAATGTTAAACAGGCAGATCATATAAATTTATTTTATTAATGAAATCTTGATCAATAAATCATTTTAAACACAAATATATGAAAAACCATTTGGAAGATTAAGTTTAATTACAGTGAAACATTCATTAATTAGTCACTCTTTGTTTACCAGTATATTAAAATATATTAGTTTATATATGAAAGATTAAGGTTATTCATACTTTAATATTAAGTCAACTGATTTATCATTGTTAATATAAGATTCAGTTGCATAACTGATGAGAACAGTTGATGTCTTTGAAATATACATACTGTAGATCAAATTAATCAGATTTTTTAATGTAAGATGGTAAACTGGGTAATAAATATTTTGTGCACTATAATTTAAGATTACATATTCCAAGTTTATATGTATCAATTTTTGAGGTATTCTCCTGATAGGTGATGTTTTAATAACTTTAAATGGAATTTTACAATCCATGCTTAATGACAACAGTTGATCATATCTTTTTTAAGGCCAGTAATTTGACCTCTCCCTTTCAAAACAAGAGAAACAAACAAACAAACATTCAACATCTTTATAATAACATATATAATAACAATATGTATAATAAATGTAAATAATCACATTTTTTATTGCTAGAAAGTTTATAAGCAATTGGGGCAATAGAAATGTTAATGCTGGACCAAATTCATGGTCCTTAAGCCCAGAGTTTTCTCCTCTGCCACAGCATCAAATCATGTAATATTATATATATATAGATAGAATGGATGCAAAACTTTAGATATTAAAAGTTGATTTACAAAGAAACGGTTAATAAGATTGGAATTATATTAAATTATTTCACATTAATTAATAAAAAAGCTGATGTGTGTTAATATTATTGAGAATAAAGTAAAATAATTAAGGCTTCATTAATGAAACTAAAATTTATTTAAAATCTTGACAAGATAAACTAAAATTAATGTTTTCTGTAAATAGTGAGTAACGTTATTTATTAAATTGTACCTGGAAATCAATTTTAATTTGATTAAATTTTATTAAAACATTTTACTTATATGGATTAAAAATTTAATAATAGATTTGTTATTAATAAGTTATAATTACTGAAAGTTTACAAAACTTGATGAAATATTTAAACATTTGCAATAAATGTTACATAGAATCTAATTGCAGACACAGACTATAAACAAACAAGGCTACTAATCATTCTATAATATATATATATACTAGGGATCCTTGTGCTGTATTTTTAATTGTTTTAAGCTATAACTAAATTATTTTTACTTAATTTTAAAAATATGTAATTATTTATAATTTATCAGAGGAAAAAAATATTTTAAAGTATTTTGTCACTAACATTTTTTTTCTCTAAGGACTACTAGTCTGCATTATTTTGAATTGTAGTCTTACAAATAGATGAGTTTCTTTAACTCTGATTTTAAAAAAATAATTATTTAACATTTTATTAGGAGAAAAAAACATTTAAATTTAATTCAAAATTATAAAACTTAAAAAATGAGAAATTGTAAAAAATTTGAATCCATAAAAAATTTCCCAATAAGTTCTATTAAAATCAAATTGCTAACTCAATACCCTTTTTGTATTCTTGATCTCTAGGGACCTCTGTGCAGTATTTTAATTATTGTAAGCTTATGAATAGGCATGTCTTTTATTCAGCTTTAAAATATTTAATTATTTAATACTTGTGAGAGGAAAAAATATTTTAATTATAATTTAAAATTGTAAAAATTTGGATCATCTATACAAAGGCAATTTTTGTGAAGTTAAATTGAATACTCATCTGGCATCTATACTGTTAGCAGTCTATTTTTCATATTTTTTAAAATTAATTAATAGTGCATGATATAATTCAATTCCCTTTATTATCTTCATGGTCTAAATCTTGCACAGTCCACTTCTATATCTTGCAAATTAGAAAGCAGTAACAGCATATAAAAATCAAAGCATGCTACTTCTTAAATTTTTTCAGTTTTAGCTATCACAAATGCATACCTAAAGACTGAAGTTTATGAAATATTTCTAAAATAGAATATAGATATATTAACAATAATTAGTTGTATCAAACAAGTATTAAGCTATGACCTTATCTTATCTTAAAATACACATCAGTAGTCTACAACATTTTTATTATTAGCAATCACTAATAAACAAACATTACTATTAATCTATTCATTCAGTATACTGAATGTTTACTATAGTAATTAGACATTTGAACTTAATATTTTCAGTCTATAGTCATTCTCCACTCTATCCCAAACAACCAATACACATGGCCACACACATGTGTATCAGTTGTTTGAGATGGAGTGGAAGATGAATATAGACAAAAAATCCTAAGTTCAAATCTTTCTATTTACTATGCTAAACATTGCTATTCTAACTCCAGAAAAAAAAAATAAGGGGGGCAGGAGGATAAATAAGGGAAAAAGTTTTAAAAAAAGAAAATAGAATAAAAAAATACCATGCAATAATTAAACGTTTGGAAAAGAGATTGCACAAACACATAAATCCATTAGCACAATTAGTACAGATTAAGGTGCTAATTACAACTGAATTTCTTAAGTTATTGAAGACAATAAGGCAAATGAAAATGTAAAGTATCAGAGATAAAATAATGAGATTATTAAAACAGGCAAAACTCTCTATATGTATTTCCACTCAGTGTAATCCAGAATAATCCATGGATGTCAGAAGGCTTGTGATAAAATTCATAACTAGTGCCTACTAATCCAATATCCCCAGACTAGTTTCTGGCTTGAGACCTTCATCATTGAGAAGCCTTGGATCTGAGAGCACTGCAGCTAGATCTTAGAATCTAATGCAACACTCCAGCAGCCACATTTTATCTCTATTTAACTACAAAACTATGAGATTTAAATTGATATTTCAATCCAAGCTCATCAACTTATATAGTCATATAGGTCTGAACTCAGTTCAATATTCCACTATCCTACTAGGCAGAATTGATTTTAATCCAATAAACATCACATGATCACCATTTACCATGCTTGCTCTTAAATATTATTAAAACAGGCAAAGCTCTCTATATGTATTGCCATTCAATGCAAAACAGAGTAATAAATGGATTCCAGAAGACTTATGCATAAAATCCCCATCTAGTGCCTACTCATCCAACATCCCCAGACTAGTTTCTGGCTTGTGAACTTTATCAGTGAGTAGCCTTAGATCTGAGAGCACTGCAGCTAGATCTTAGAATATAATGCAACCCTCCAGGAGCCATCTTTTATCTCTACTTAAACTATAAAACTTAAATTGAAAACACTAATATTTTTCAATCCAAGCTCATCAGCTTATATAGTCATATAGATCTGAACTCAGTTCAGTAGACATACATTTTGGTATCTTTGGTTCTTTAATAACCATAGCCACCACTATTCTACTAGGCAGGATTGGTGTTAAGCCAATAAACACATAAAAATTGAAAACATAAAAATGCTGGAGGATTGCATTAGATCCTAAGATCTAGCTGCAGTGCTCTCAGATCCAAGGCTCCTCATTGATAAAAGCCACAAGTCAGAAACTAGTCTGGGGATGTTGGATGAGTAAGCATTAGATGGGGATTTTATGCACAAGCCTTTTGACCTCCATTGATTACTCTGGCTTGCATTGAATGGCAATACATATAGAGAATTTTGCCTGTTTTAATAACAGTTAAGAGCAAGTATGGGAAATGGTGATCATGTGATGTTTATTGGCTTAAAACCAATCCTGCCTAGTCGGATAGTGGTGGTTATGGTTATTAAAGAACCAAAGACACCAAAATGTATGGTTACTGAACTGAGTTCAGACCTATATGACTATATAAGCTGATGAGCTTGGATTGAAAATATTATAGTGTTTTCAATTTAAGTCTCATAGTTTTGTAGTTAAGTAGACATAAATTGTGGCTGCTGGAGGGTTGCCTTAGATCCTAAGATTTAACTGCAGTGTGCTCAGATCCCAGGCTCCTAACTGATAAAGGCCACAAGCCAGAAACTAGTCTGGGGATGTTGGATAAATAGGCACTAGATGGTGATTTTATGCACAAGCCTTCTGGCATCCATTGATTACTCTGGCTTGCATTGAGTGGCAATACATATAGAGAGTTTTGCCCATTTTAATAACAGTTGAGAGCAAGCATGGGAAATGGTGATCATGTGAGATTAATTTACTTATAAATACTAGTAATAATTATTAAAATAATATATTAAAAACATGATCACTTTCATTAATATTCCAATCAATTATATATTCTTTGTATTATACATGTAATTTCAAATATATACATGACCAATACAACCTTTGACTTTATAAAGAAATGTATATTTGTGTTATATTGAAAGCATGTTGTTATTATGCAGAATGCTGAGTTTCATTATGCTATAAATAGGAAAGGTTGTTCTTTTAATATCAAAGCTTACCAATATATTAGTTTTCAATTTTTATGTTTGTGATTAATTCAACAAAGTATTTAGAATCTCTCTGAAATGATTATATGTTGTGTGCCAAAGGTCTTCATAATACAGTCAAGGTAATCCAAGAAAATCATCTTGATGCTTTATGTTTGATATATAGTGTTAGAATATTAATAACATTTGGTAATTGAAGAAATGATATTAAATGAAAATTGAAAACATTTATTATATATATTATAGCAATATCACCATCTTAGATTTACATGCAAAATATATATTTTGTCATTTCATTTTTATGTGAATTTATTTATCTGATCATATTATTTATATTTTATTTTTTATTGTTAAGTAAGTAGTCTATATTCATTTAAACTGTTTATCTTAAAAACATTAATTTTAAATAAATATTAAAAGAAAAACTTTCTACATTCATTTAAACTGTTTATCTTAAAAACATTAATTTTAAATAAATATTAAAACTTAATTTTAATCCAAAGTTTAGTTAATGTAATTTAAGTTACATTATTTTGTATGCATTAATTTATTTAAAATAATAAACATGCACATTTTAAGAGCTCATTATATAAAGTATTCATTTAATTTTTGTGTAAAAAATTATTTAAACTATCAAAAATATTTTTTAATTAATACCAGGAGTTCTAAATCTTAATTTGACATGATTGTGTTCATCTATAGGATTTATATTAAGGATAATCAATTATGATAACATAACTATTCTGGAATTCTTGCAACAATTCCATATGAAAAAAAACAATGAAAGTTGGGTTAATAAAATAGAAGTAGAAAAAATCACTTACTGCTTGAACTAGGTGCCATAAACATCAGTCATCTCTTTGTAATTTACTTTCACTGTTCAAATTTCAATATGAGTGGCTGAAAAGCTGAAAGTAAGAAAGGGCCTGATTGCCCAACTCTTTAAAAAGTCATTTCTATGCAAGCATTGAAATTTCATCTGTACTCAGAAAGTAGTTGTCATCCTTACAACAATCCTATAATTAAATTTACTTTAAAAAATTGCAAGAGAAAGTGATCCTATTTAGAATTAAAATGAGTTTACTGTTGCTAAAAAAATCTCTTGGGAGAAGTTGTTTACTTCTATGCAAGTCACCCAAATGTAAAATTTTAGAAGATTGCATCACCTGACTAAAACATAAGAACAGTTAAATCCCCAGCAAGAATAAATCACAACCTTAAAATAACTTTGATTAACACAAATGTCAAGTGTCATTCATTCCTGAAGATCCTGAAACAAAAAACTTTTATGTGAATTTTTAAAAAAAAATATTTTTAAAAAACAATTCTGAATTTGACTTCATAATAATAGATACTTTTTATTTTATTATTAACATGCTCTACATTTTTTTCTTTTCTCTCTTTTAGAGCTTTTAAAGAATTGCTATTGAACTTGGTAAATCAAAAGCTTTTGAGATATATACACACATATTCAGTGTGTGTATGAGGAGAGTAAATAGTTAATTAGTGTGCACATTTATTTGTATTTTAATTTACAGAAAATCAAACGATTGATTACTATTAAATTTAAGCAGATAAAATGGGGTAACTTACATCATCCTTTTATTTCATTTTTCTCCTCTCAGCGTCTATTTGGATTCATAAAAATTCTATGTTTAATATCTATTTTAAACTGTTGTAAATACACTTCATGAATTATTATTTTATAAACAATTGAAGTTGTTGAAATTCAACTGATGTATTTTTCTTTTTTATATAAATTCTAATAAATAAAATGTGAATTATTTTAGTTAACTTAATTTGTAGTTGTATTATTTATACATATGCTCACTCATCTAAGACAAACCTTAATCACATGTCTGGATTAACATTTTCATTATATTTATCTGAGATAAGAAACTATTTTTAAAAATATATTTGAAATCAATAAAATTTGCCCATTGATTCTTACATATGTACTATTGCAACAATCCCATTTTCATTATAGAAATATAGAAATGAAACTTGAGACCGATAAAAATCTCATTAATTATAGAATTTTGATTAATAAGTATTAAATTTATTTCACATATTTTGAATCACCTCACATACTATTATATATATATATAATACATAGAGCTTTATTATTTCGTAATACAACTTTATCCAGAACGAATCAAATAAAAGATAATTGATAAAGTTTTATGAAGATACTAATTAGAGACCCGTTACTATTAACAATTAGAACACTGCCATATTCTTAATTGTATTATATTGCCTTGATTGTAGAATATACTTCAAGTTTAGTAATTTAATTTTAGTAAAATTTTAAGATTTATATTAATGCAATCTGAGAAAATAGTCAAATTTTAAACTTAGTAATAACAGTGAATAGTTTATTTAATAATGTTAGATAATAAACAATTTTTAATTTTTCAGATTTTTTATATATGTGATATAGTACATTTTGCAAGTAATTAGCAAATCAAATCTCAATAAATCAAATTTTAATAATAGAATTAGTTTTAGATACAAAATATTTAAACCAGAATGTGTCATTAACTTATTATATATATATATATTAAAACACACACACATATATATATATTTCAATTATATTGGTTCATTTTTAATTATTTATATGCACTTTGCTTTTTTTTAATTATTTACGGCTAAATAGTCTTATTAATAATTAAAATGATGGGGTGAACAGAAAAAGGATTTATTGAAATTTTCTAGCTTATGTTGAATAAGTTTATGCAAGTTTTTAACTTAATTAAAACTGCAAAAGTTAATTATCACTCTCGTTGTTTGTAATGCGTTTTTTATTTACCATATTAAACATTAGTTTAATGTATTTTTAAGCCTTGTTTGCTAATTTATGCTGAAGTATTGGATCATTAAATAAGTTAACAGTTTTTTTTTAAAAAAATATATATTTATAAAGTAAAGTAAATAAAATCTCCAATAAAATTAACTTTTTAAATATTGCGAGTTCTAAAGTATTTTTTATTAAATAAATTTAAATTTTAAATCAATCTTACTTCCTATGTTGTATTTAATATATCATGATATTTTAATTTTTAAAATTTTAAATATTGATATATAGTAACTTATTTATATAATGTATTTTTTAATACAGTCTTATCATTTTTATAAAGATTCTTTGTATGAAAAATTACCATAGTGATCATTATCAAATTGCAGCCAGTATTTAAAAAAAAACACACAATAATTTAACTATAACAGTTTTTCACAAATTATTGTCATTTTACGACACCTGATGTATGCTGAAATCATGAATGCAAGATGCCTTTTCTATACCCTTAAATGGCAAAATTTATACTTGCACACAAATAAAAAAAGTTAAAGATTTAATCATTTTAGTATTTAAAAAATGTTCATCACAGATACTAATAATTTATATCAAATATAAAATAATAGAAGAATTATATAGTTTGGAGAACAATTGTCCTAATATTTATTTTTTCATTGTAATTTGTAACTGTAGTCATAGCGACACTTCTGTTCTCTAATTTCTATCTCAACACCTAGTTAAGTATTGTTTTTATTTTTGATTTTTGCAGCTCATAAAATTTCTAATCTAAAAACAATATTTTTTGGCAAACAGATGAAACATTTTGCATTTAAAAAAATTGTGTTCACATGGTAAGAAAGATATATTTAAAAATAAAACAACAAAGCTTATTTTATGCAAAAGAAAATTGAAAAGTAAATATTTTATTATTTAAAAATTAAAATAATATGTATCTTTACATTTTAGGTATGTTGTATGTAATTTGAGATAAGAAGCATGCAATTATAATATTTTTATTAGGATATTTTTATGCAAAATAATATTTTATTACATTTTAATTAATAATATTTAAAAATAATATTTTTTTAAAAATTATTTTGTAATATATCTAAATTTATATACATAAATTATGAAAAAATATATTTATTTTTCTACAAACACACACAAACAGATTACTTTATTAATATACATTGGGAAAAATATCTTTTTTAAATAAAAAATGAAAGTAACAGTTGGAAGATATACAATAAACATTCTTGTCAAAAAAAAAGTACTCATCTTTTATTTATTTTGACATTTAAAAATGGAAAAAATAATCAAATAAATAAATAATCATTATGCAATTAAAAATTTAAGTTAATTGATATAGTAATAACCTGCATCAAAAGAAATTTAAGAAAATGAATACCATATTATTATGTTAGATTTATTAATCTAATTTTTATTTCTTTGAGTAGTATCTATATGTAATTACACTAAAATTGCTCTCATAAATATCTCGGTTTATAATAATAATAATAATAAAAATATTTATTATTACAAAAATACAAAAGAAAAACATTGATCACATAATTTACAAAGTACACACATAAAACCTTTGAAAATATATAGCATATTTTTTTACTTGATTTATTTTAATTTAATGAATTGTGATTTAATAACCTTAGTATCATTTCAGTATGACTTCACCAATTGATAACATTTAAAATTACTATTAAAAATGCAAAGCAACTGTATTGTGCTTATTAATAAACAATTTATATATTATAAATATAATTTAGTAATTCTTTTTATTAATAATATGTGAAGTGAACATTAATTCATTAATCTTTTTTTTTTAATTTAAAAAACTTATTTGTTTATTTATTATTAATAGATATTTAATGTTTATGATTTATTTTGAATTTGAGATCTTAAATAGTTAAATTTTTTTTATCATAGAAACAATTATAATTGTCTATTTATTTTTGTGATGATTTTGAATTTATGTTAAGTTGTGGGAAGACATCGTTCTCATTATCAGAAGCTAAAAAGAAATATTTGGATAATGTGATATGTTAACTCTTCTGAATGAAAATATGAAAATTAATAATTTCTGGATCAAATTTTTATAGCATTTTATATTTAGTGATATATTGCACTGAGTATATTTTTAATGGCTGTATCTACTCTACAAATAAGCATGTTAAATTTTTAACAATTTTCTCTTCTGCATTCAGTTTAATTCAAAATTGAGAAAAAAATGACAAAAGCTGGAATATAACAGATAGGCAAATTTGTATTTATATATTAGACTATTACTATCATTTAATATTAAATATTGAATGTCTTTAAAAAAAATTAACTTTATTTTAATTTTCCAATTGCATTCAACTGTTAGTAATCGCACACATGTTAGTATATGTAAAACATTACAAGAAGTATTATTCTCATTTCTACTTTATCTGCTTTTTATCTGACTAATGACAGTACTAGCATAGGAATCAAATCTGTACCCTTAGATTTTCAAAATTTAAGGCAACACTCTACCCAACTCAGCCAACTTACCAAAGGCAACAGTCAATGGAAATTTTGTATACTTGTCTATGAGATTTTCCCCAATTTCTTTATATTTTCCTACAAGCAAAGTTGATTAGTGACTTCCATACATTATATGTAGTCATCCTAGGTTGACTTATGAGGTTATTTGCCATTATCATGTGAGCAGCTTCTTTCATTTTTCCTCTTTGTACCTTTTTTTCTCTATCAAATATTTTAGGATTTTTCCAATTGAGCATATGTTCATTGGTACACACATGGGCTTCCATCTTAGATATCTGTTTTCTCACTTCTATTAACAGCTTGTGCCCTTGCAATCACTTTTCAATGGAATGACTGGTCTCACCAATATATATTCTTCCTCATTTATATGGTGTTTTATAGATGGTTTTTGCTTTTCAGCATTTTAAGTTTAGGTTTTATATAAGAATTATTCATAGTATGGTGTGGCTCTTGAAAGCTGTTCTGATATTATACAGATGGCAGACTTTCCTTATTAGTTTCCATTGAAGTTGTTTCAAAAGCACAAACTGATGATTACAAGAGGAAAAAAAAACATTATTTAAAGTAGCAGACCATTAATGTACCAATGAACATATATTTAATTGGAACAATAGAAAAATATTGGATAGAAAGAAAAAATACAAACCACTTATCAACTTTGCTCTTAGAAAAAAGTGGAGAAATCAGGTGGAATCTCATAGATGAGCATATGAAAATTTCTACTGACTGTTGTCTTTGACAGGATGACTCATTTGGTTTAAAGCATTACCTTAAAAATCAATATTCAAGAATTTAAGAGTCCAGGTTTGATTCCCATGGTAGAATTGTCAGAGGTCAGGCCAACACTATCTGAAGAAGAAAGGAGAATAATACCACTTGAAACATTGTGCACATACTAACCTTTGTGCTATTACTAACAGTTGAATGTAATTGGAAAATTTAAATAAAGTTAAATTTTTTTAAAGATATTCACTACTTAATGTTAGATGATGGAAATAGTTCAATATATAATTACAACTAAAATACTATCATCACAAGTCTTCAGGAAAACAGATAGGCAAAGTATTTTGAATGTTTTATTTTAAAGATATAAATGAGTAAAAGATGATTTTGAAAATAAAAGTTTAAAATATTGATGGCCGATAGGTAAAAATAAATGAAAAGATATTATTCACCGGCCAAAAATTTTTTGAGGCATATTATAGAATAAATATTAAAATGCACTAATACTAAAAATTGAATAAAATTAGTCACACACACACACACACGGAAACGTAGTAAATGATTTAAAAAATGTAGGCAGTAGAAAAACAATCTCTAAAAAGACTAAGAAGTGTAGGAGTTTTCCTTTAAATAAAGCTTACATACAGATTAAAGCTTTTCTTTTTGTATGTGTGTTATAAGTATTTTTTTTTATTTCTTGGTTTGACTGTGTTTTATCAATATTACTTTTTGCTTTTAAAAAGAGTTTAACTATTAAAACATTTTGTTTTAGAGTAACAGAAGATTTTCTAGCAATAACAGTATTCTTTTTCCTCCAATCTATTTCTGTAGATTCCATTTAGATAATCATATCCTAAGGCAATCAATGGATGATCATCTTTTTGTTGGAAAGGCTAATTTTAGCATTGTATTTAATCATAATCCTTTGTTGGCCTCATTCAATTTGCACTGAAACCAGAAGTTTTTTTTTTTTTTTTTTGACCCCCCCCCCCCCCCCCCCCCCCCCCCCCCCCCCCTCTGCGCGCCCCCCCCCCCCCCCCCGCGAGCCCCCCTTTTTTAAACATGGAAAATAAAGAAACTTAAAGCAGCTCATTTAATAAATAATATAATAGTTTATATATTTGTAATATTGTGCCAATAATTGTTTTAAAACCATAGATGATCTATCTATAATTTTAAAACAATTATTGTGGGCATGAATGTCTGTCAATTTTAATGTATGTAAAAAGAATAATTGCTTCCACAATATTATAGTTAAATAAATTATAAATTATACATAAATCAGACATCATATTTAAAACTGAATATTTTTGTGATCAATTTATGGTTTATTGCGTGCACATATGAGAGGATCCCCCCCCCCCCCAAAAAAAAAAAACTGGAATTTTATAATAAAAAATGTTTATTTATTTTTAAGTGTTATAAATTTAATCACTTTCAAATTACTATCCATTACATGCAATATATCATCTCAATATGTTTTCATTTTTCAAACCAATCCAAAAATTCTTGAAAAATAATATGTTTTAACACTTTCAATATTTTTTCTCCACTTCTAAGTCTTCAAAAAAAAAAATTGAGACATTTTTTTTATTCCAGAGATTTTAAAAAAAAATTGCATGAAGTGAGATTGAGAAAACATGGCTAATAGATAAGTTGGATCATGCTAAATGTAATTAAAAGTATTTCATACTCATGATTTTGAGAGATGATACTTTGTTGAGTTGGAGCTTGCACTGTTTTTTTTTTTGCCACAAACTGGGATGTTTTACTGCATCACATAAATGCTTCAGAATATACAGATAAAATATCTGATCATTATGAAAAAAGCCATTTGTATAAAAAAAATCAGCGTTGTTTTGACTATAGACTTCACTTGCCATGGTAAAATTAACATTTCAATTAAAGAACTCAAGCATTACAACTGCTTTTCTTGCCATTTTCTGTTAACAAAAATGGAATTTCACATTGTTCAATCTTTTTAATCATTACAAAAAATTGACAAATCTGAGAAACACACTTTACAAAAAAAAGCTACATGACCCCATGATTTCACATGGTGATATCATTTGGCAGATTGATGCAGAAGGATTCCTGCAGAAGTATTTACAACAACAAGGACATGAACCACAGAACAATTCTGGTTATTTTTGGGTTCCCCATTGTATTACCAACATTGAGATTTTATGTAAATGTGTTATAATTATAAATTTATTAAACACACATTGATTATGTAAGTAATACTTACTGAGGCTATAACCTCGATAATATGCGTAGAGGTCCCTACTATCACATTTTATACGCATATTATTGAGGTTATAGTCTCAGTAAATATTACTTACATAAATGTGTTATCTTACATTTAATCTGTGTTACATGAATGTGTCTTAATCATGTAAAGTGGATTATTTTATCTATTGAAGATTTATATATTTTTCTATTTATTACATAAGAACTCACAGTGTTAATATATATATATTGTACCTATATTGATATAGGCACATATAATTTTTATCTAAAATTATTATTAAAGTAATCTTTCATAAAAGAAAAACCAAATTAAATGTTGAAGAGTTTATTGCAGCTTGTTTTTGAAAAAGATGAGAATTAAATAGTTTTCTAGCGTGTTTTTGAAATAAAAAAAGCTACAATTAATTAATCAAAAGGGGGGAGGGGGAGTCTTGGTTTGAGAAATGAAACTAAAGGTTTACAAAAGGAAATAAATAGTTTTTATTAGTATTCGTAAAAATATAATTTAAAAAGTTAAAACACACAAATCTCTTTTCATTCAAGTTTAATTAAAGAAAAATAATGTTAAAACTAATATTTGTGCATATATATGTGCGATTGTCAACAATAGAATAAATGTTATTATAAAGTTAAAGAAGATTATTATTAAAAAACACGGCAATGGTTATTAATTAAAATATAAAACAATATCTCTGCATGGCTATTACTAATTAAGCAATCTTCCAAAACACGTTTATTAAATGATTATCAATTCGACAACAGATCTTTGCCAGGAATATTTCGACAACACGTTGCAGATATAAATAGACTCTTTTTATCGGACAGTAATCAGTTCCACAAATTAATTGAGTGAGTTCAGTTCACAAAGTTATTGAGAGAGTGCAGTTTGGAAATTAATTGAGTCAGTTAAGAAACAAAATGCAGTGCTGAGAATATTTTGGAATGCACGTTCACCTCCAGCCCAGATGTCCGAGAAAACAGCAGATCTGCCCGTGAAATAATGTCAGCTTAACATCTTAGAAAATCTCCATCAGTATCTATTTGTCTCCGATAGCAATAATCATGAAAATCAGGAAACTCAGCAAAGAAACGTCCCAGCCGGCTGGTAAGCATTTATAATGGAAATATCCTCACTGAAAGCAGCCTCCAAAGAACAAAATTCTACGTCAACATTCAATAAAGCCTAGATAAAAACATTTGCTTATTTCATTCTATACTGTAATAGCCATTGCATTTCATTAATTCGTGCAAATCCTCCAAGAGTCTAATTATATGAACTCGATATCATACATAAATGAACTATTGATGCTTGTGATTAAATTTCAAATGCTATGTAGTCCTTTATTATCATTATTATGTGTGTACATGAGTTAATATGTGCATGGTCGTTATATCAATATTTATTAGTTAAATTAGAGTGTTTTGTTATTACATCTATAGGAATGTTTAAACTATTTAGAAATGTTAATTTAAAATATGCGTGTGTTTTATTAGAATTATAAAATGTTTAAATTTAGTAAATAAATGTTAGTTAATAAATTATCTTTAAAATTAAACTATATTTGTCGGTCAATTCCTTTTATCAATTCTTTTTAACAAATTCTTTTATTAATTTTTTTAATCACTAATTAAGTATAATCTATTAGTGATTACAAACAACTGAGCTAGTCATGGATTTAGGCGTTGAGTTAGTGGCCACTATTCAAAGTGCGTTGTCTATTCTTTTAGTATTCTTTTAGAATAAGCAGCTGGCACCCGTGTTTATACACAAACAAAAAAGTGCTTTGAACTTGGTGTTGAACTCACCAGCCGAGAAGAAGCTATGTCCTGGAAATGTAACGCTAGTTATATACTTTATAGCTATCGTTTGGGTATACATACTCTCTGAGTATGTTCTTCTCTGCCTAAGAGACCGGTGTTTCGAATCCACATATTCGAACACGGTTCAATATATATATATATGAAATAAACTTATGGCAACTGTTTATATATATTTAAAACTCACTTCAGTGTCAGCAAACAATAATACATTTTAAAGATAAAAATGATAGCTTTTTATCTCTATACTCCATTATATATCAAGAGAATTGTCTACAATGTCTTTGCTAGAAGAAATGAAATTTTAAAATCTGATTGAGATATTTGTCTTGCAAATATAAAATTTCTTTCATTTTTAAGCATGGCAATAATAATTTAAATATGAATAAATAAGAATTTATAATGCGAAATATTGACATGTTATATTTTTGAAATAATCTTATTGCAATTGTTTATGTATTATTAAAGAGCCTTCCAGCTTCAACAAATTATAATAATGAAATTACTAATAATAGGCATTTCTTGTTTAATGTTAGTAAATTTTGAGTTAATTAATTTTCTTCTAAAAAGTAAATATATTAAAAAAAAAAGAAAAACATTTAAAAATTTTCCAAAAAACAAAAAAAATAAGCAAGTAAACAAATTATATATCATCATATTCTTTTGTTTTTATGTTAATAAAAATCTACTTTGTGCATGTGCAGATGTTATTTTTGCTCAATGGAGATATGGTATTGTATTTTAGTTTTTTTTCCTTAAATTATTGATGGCTGCTGACATCCAAGTTCTTTGGTTAAAATTAAAGTTTTAATTTATTAAATAATTTCTAAACACGAAAATCACCAGAGCCATTTTTAGTTTATATGTTTTTTATCAAACAGTAGTTTTCTACCATTGAGAGCAATTTGAACCTGATTGTAATGGTAATGGCATATTGCATCAGTATCATTAACTAATGTTAAAGATATTAAAAAAAATAAATTTATTTTTTATTTTTTACATTTCTTATTTATATATTGTTTGACATAAATAAAGATTGAGTAAAACCTGCAAACAATTGTTTAATTTGTCAATTTTATCTTTGGTGGATTTAGAATTTTTTTTACCTGCAGTGTGGGAATTTTCATCATATTTTATGATGTAAAAAAGCTACAATTTTTGATAAAATGAATTTAAATTGTGATTGAAATCAACTAAAATTTTTAATAAAATGAATAATTAAAATAGTTTTTTAATCATTAATGCATTGCAATAGTTTTAATTGTTTTACTTGACTATAAACTTTCAAAATTAATTTTAATATTAAACCATTATTAGGACGTAAGGAAATTTGACTTCATTTGATAGTTTTTATTTAGAAATAAAGGAAAATTAAAATAAAATCATACTTGATTTGGGAAAATATTAAAAAAATTATATCATAATCAAAACAAATATCTGATATCAACAACTATCAAGAGTAATAGTTTCATTTCAGGAAATTAACAAAGTCTTTATTATTTGAAATTTATATTTAAAATGTGAACAAATTAATATTAATTTTTGAAATTACACTTTAAAACTTTAAAATTTCATAATAATTTTTAATTGGTGATGATGTTTAGCAAACATATTATAACTGCTGCCTCCCTAATTTGCATTGTTAACATTATGCATAAAAATACAAACTTTTATATTTAAAAATAAAATACGTATGTATAAAATAAATGTATAATAATATGTATTCTTGATTTTTAATAGTTATTACATGATTATTTACAAAACCAATCATGAATTATAATAAACTTTGCAAAAAAAATTAAATTTATTGTCATTAAAAATATTTTCTCAGAGTAATATTATGAAGTTGGAAACTGCCAAGGATAAATAGAAGGGCATCAAGGCAGGGCTTAAAGTCTTTCAAATGACCACATTTTCAACTATCCTGACATCTATAAAAATTTTTTAGAATTAAAATATTAGAATTAAGTGTATACAATTTTTATGATAAAGTTGGAATTTTTTTTAGCAATTTCTTTCAATAGGTGGATAATTGAATTTTGTGATTTCTAATATAAAGTATGGTTGTTGAGAAAATTAAGGAAGTTGAATTAGAAATTGCATTATATTTATAAGTAAGAATTTTTGAAAGATTAAATATTAAAATAATTTAAAGTATATGTTTTGTTTTTAATTAAATTATAAGTAATTAAGTAATTAGTTACTTGAGGAGAGGTTATTCAATGTTCAAGTAGTAGAAGTAACAGATTGAGTGTTGATCTAAGTATTATTAACTCTCAAGTCCATAAACTTTGTAAATGACTAAATTACAGAAACTTTAATTAAACAAACATTAGTAATAGCAGAGCAAGTTTTGATTGAACAGGGGACAGAAATGATGATAGTCATATTATATAATATGATCACATGGCAATAACTAATAGAGATTGAATTAATTTTAATTAAAAAATATACAATGACTTTTATAGAACGACTTATATTGTTTTAAAAATCTGTATTTATAAAAAAAATATTGTTAAATATTACATTTTTATTATATTTGCATAGATGGGCATATATTTTTATATTATATTTCTTTATGCAGGTAAAATACTTTTTTAAGTTTAATTAAAAAGTAATTTCACTATTCATATGTCATCTTCTTTTTCCTCTCCTATTTTTGCATATATGTTTTACATGTTTGCATTGATATAAAAAAGTACTTATGTAGTTTGCCTGCCAGAAGATTGCCATATTTTTTTAAATAACCAATTTTCAGGGGCTAACAATACATGACATAAACAACCTATTACTTTACAGGGGATCCATTATCATAGAAATATTTTAATGTATATTTTCAAAATTAAACTTCTTATTTATACCTTTCAGTAGATTATTTTTCAATTTATATTTTTTTATATAACCTGACAAAATATTATTAGCTTTCAGCTATTGATATTTTTTGACAGGCCTTAGTGGCATTATAGTTTTCAACTGTCTTATTTTAACATAATAATCTTTATTCCTTATTATTCTACTCCAAATTTCAATTTATTTTTTAGAAATTCTTAGTTTACATATGGAAATCATTATTAAAAACATTATTTCAATTTGATAATGTAGAAAAAAAGTCATAAACAAAAATACATGATTAGAATAATAAATTTTTTATTGCATATTTGCTATAATTTCTGGTAAAATTATTTTACAAATGAAATATATGTTTTAACCCCATTTCTAAAATTCAAACAAATTATTGCAAAGATCTTATCAATCAATAAAATTCTGTTTTAAAAATTAAAATATCAATAAATAATGACAAAAAACTAGCATTGTGATTATGGAGGTGTTTATCTAACCAAACAACTATTTGCTCTTTACCTTTATTATTTTATTTTAATTTGTGTTCTTTAAAAACAAATGTTTTCAAATAAAATCTGTGCATAATTATACATATTTTTTTTAAAAAAAATGAATATTTCACAAATGTTTTGCAAAAATAATCATAATTTTCAGTTTCGAAATCTAAACAAAAGCATAAACACTTTTAAAAGCTCTCTCAAGCATTCTCACATCTGATTTTTTGGAAAAACAACTAATCATTGATATTGCCACTATATTTGTAATATTAAATTCTTTGTATGATACTAACATCTTCAGAATTTTTTTAAAATTAATAAATTAGTCTATATTTTAGTTTCATTTTTAATCATTAAATAAATACAAAACTAGCAAATAAATACTAAAGATAGCTAGAAGAGAGTAAATTTAATCCAAAGAGCCACCAGTAATATTGTTATATATATCCAGTCTCCAGGAGTACTGTTCAAAAGATTAATAAAAGTGATTATATATGGCATTTTGAGATAAGCAAATGGCTGCTGCCTCATAATAAAATTTATTATGTTTAATAAAATTTTAATTATGAATTTATTTATTTTTGAATAGCATAAATTAAAGTAATAGTTTGATTGTATTGATTTCAAAATTAATATTATTAAAAATAAAGCAAAATCAAAATGTAATTCTGTCCACAAAATTTTACAACAGAAGTAAATCCATAATAAAATTGAAATTAATTACTTAATATAACTCTTTTTTATTTTTTAACTTATATATGTAAACATTTTGAATGTTTACCCAAGAAATGTTTATCCAAGAAAAGGTAATACAGTTTTTATTATTGTTATAATTTGCTGAGCTTACTTTTGACTTTAATGGTTAGAATCATTGTGCTTGTCTTTTGCTGCAGAAAGCAATATGACAATATTTGATATTTGGTTGGTCTTTATATTTTATACTTATTGTTAATATTTTAATATTTTACATTCTTTATTTCTTATATGTATATATGATTTCATACTATTATTTTTGAGATTCCATGTAGTAAATAAAATAGATATATAGCTGATGTTTCAGTACAATAACAAATACTTTCTGCAGCTTTTTCTTTCTTAAATCATATGAATTAGTGATATATATTGTACTGGTCAAAACATGTCTATCGATCTAACATGATCTGGAACTCACAAAATGTACTTCAAACCCAGTTAAGCCTGAGATTTAGGTCAGGCATCAACCTGAATTCGAACCCATTCCAGAAGGCCCAGATCAAACATCTAATGAATAACATATAATGGTGGCACATGAGAATTTATCTTAAATCTGGCCCACTAGCAGAGCAGAGTGATAATGAGACATCTATTAACTATGCTCAAATATGGTTGTACATGTGGAAGTGGAGAAAAATGAATTCAAACAAACCAAATAAGTTAGATAATAAAAAATATATAGTTTAATAGCATGACAAATTATTTATATACATTATGAATTAACTGCATACATTAATATGTGCATGAATGAGCAAGTGGTAGATAATTACATATTGTCATTCATGTCACACACACCTCACACACTCTACTTCTTTATTAATAAACAAATAAATCGATGCATTTAAATTGATTAAGTTGCATTATCATGTTATAACAGATTCTGTAAAGTGAGAGCAAGCATTTAACACAAACATCCAATACATATAAAATGAATTTCAAAAATCATTTAGTATTATTTCATGTGCATTGTGCAATGATCTTAGTTAGTTGTTCATTCAATCTTGTTCTACATTTATTTATTTAAATTCAAATTTGTAACAGTCAAAGTAAAATTATTTTTATGTTTGTTTTTTTTTTAAATTGAGTTCTAATAATTTCTTTCCTAAAAACAACTTAATCTTTTAATAGTCAATAATAAATAAACCTACATGAAGCTTTTTATTGTTATCAAAACAAAATGAAGATAGTATTTAAATCTTAAATATTTGAATCCTTCAATTATTACAATAAATATGTACTTTTTATAAATCACTTTTAAAATAAATCAATGATAATCACTAATAGTGATTAATAATCAGAAAATAATAAATTCTTTACAACAGCTACATAAATATCAAAAAATTTTTATACATTAAAAGCCTTTTTCAGCACCTGATTTGGTGCTCTTTTCAAATGTTAATAATATATTATTTTAAATAACTACTTCAGACATAAAACCATCTAGTGCTCAATAAAGAAATTAAAACAAACAATATCAATATAAATCATTAAATAAATCAACCCTGCACTATAAATCCACTGATTACAAAATAATTGACTATATCATAACAATACAATTAATAAAATAGATTACATGAATTTTTTTTTTTACAATTATATATATGTCAATTTATATAATTTTCCATTCATTTTTAATTAACCAAATATTAACCAAATTTATAGAAGTCTTGTAAATATTCATACACTTATTTAAATTATTTTTAATATAGTATGTTTCATATATTTGTTTTCTTTTTGAATCTTTGATGTAATTTAAATATTTAATACTTTTTGTAGCATCTATCCTATGCCCATATTTCATGTAATGAATGCATAATGCAGATTTTTCATCTCTTCTATTAATTGCATTATGTTCTTTAGCATTTATCTCTAAATGTTTGCCAGTATGCCCATAGTAAATCATCTTACAAATTCCACATATAATTTTACATACAATTGCTTTTTTGTACCATATAACATCTTTTAACCTATAATTACCTATTACTAGATTAAGATTTTTACTGTTTGACCAGCCAATGTTTATATTATTCTCAATATAATTTTTATTATATCTCAATGTATTAAATATCTTAGGATAATATGAAAGTCTAAGCCATTTCTTATTTGATTCCTTATTACCATTGTCAATATCATTATTTTCCTCAGAAATTTTATCACCCACTACAAATATTTTAGAATTAAATATATATATTTTTAATAGTTTTAGGATTGTATCCATAATTTTATATAATTTAATAAATTGATTCTTTTGTAACTGAGCTACAGTTTTATCTATATTATATTTGTCATTACTATATTTAAAATTTTAATAACTGCTAATGTTTGCACCCATGCTTGTTGTGAATTTATATGAATATTTTTTTTTAATTGATGTTTTAAATAAAATGTTTTAACTTAATTTTAGTATCTTTATCTATATTAATTTCTATATCTAAATATTTAATTTTAACTTTAAATTCTATTTTTGTAAATTTAATTTTATATATATTATTATTAAATTCATTACAAATATTATTCATTGCTTTTTTATTACCAATAATTAAAATATCATCAACATATTTAGAATAATGTATTATTTCTTGACTAATTACACTTTTTTAATTACAATATTTTCTAATTCATTTATAAATATTTATGAGATTAACCCACTAATTGCACAACCCACAACCCATCCCTCATGTATATACCAAAATTCATTATTATATTTAAAATATAAACTATTGCATATTAATTTTAAACCATCTTCAATAATATTTATTATATTTATATCATTGATATGTTTAACTAATTTTTTTATTAATATATCTATACTTTTAAGTCTTGGAATTATATATCCTAAGATATATAATACATTAAGATATAATAAAAATTATATTGAGAAGGATATAAATATTGACTGGCCAAACAGTAAAAATCTCAATTTATTAATAGGTAATTATAGGTTAAGAGATGATATATGGTACAAAAAAGGAATTGTATATAAAATTACATGTGAATTTTATAAAATGATTTACTTTGGATAACCTGGTAAACAATTAGAGGTAAGAACCAAAGAACATAATATTGCAATTAATAGAAGAGATGATAAATCTGCATTATACATTCATTACTTGAAATATGCATATAGAATAGATGCTACAAAGATATTTAATGTTTAAATTACATCAAAGATCCAAAAAGAAGACAAATATATGAAACATACTATGTTAAAAATAATTTAAATAATTGTATGATTGTTTACAAGACTTTTATAAATTTAATTAATAATTGGTTAATTAAAAAGAAATGGAAAATTATATAAGTTGATATATATATAATTGTAAAAAAAAAGAAAAAATGCATGTAATTTATATTATTTATTATATTGTTATGATATAGTCAATTATTTTGTAATTACTGGATTTATATGTGTAGGTTTTGATTTATTTTAATGATTTATATTGGTATTGTTTGTTTTAATTTCATTATTGAACACTAGATGGTTTTATGACTGAAATAGTTCATTAATGTAGTAGATTATTAACATTTGAAAAATACACCAAATCAGATGCTAAAAAAGATCTTTAATGTATAATATTTTTTTTTATATTTATATACTTGTAAAGAATTTATTTTTTGATTATTATTTCATGGAAGAACAGCATAAAGATATTTATTCTTTTCCAATTTTTAATGATGATTTTATATCAAAAATTATTGCTTAAATTACAAAATTTACCATTAACTTACACACGAATAAAGATGTCAAAATATTGTCTAATTTTAATTCAAATTTAATTAGCTTGTGTCATAAAAATAAAATATTTCCAAATTATTTATTTCAGATCTCTGGTATTTGTGCTCCAATTGTAGTTTGCAAATCCTTTATTCATTTATTGAATTATTTGAATTATATTTAAAAACTTAATACTGATGATCTCATTCATTATAAAAACATTTTCTATAAAATTGGTTCACATATCTAGAGAGAGATCTTATATATTTTAGCCAGCCATTGTAGTAAAATTCATGTCAAACATTTCAGTTATAGACATTAAAAAAAAACTGCTGCTGATCTAATTTTTTATTGATATTAGAATGTATAAGCTATAAATTTCTCAGATACATTTTTTTGTCATTTACATTTTTTTTTTGCATATAATGTCAGTTATAACATTTGATTTTATGAAGTATCTTATAAGTTGTAAAACATTATAGTGAAACATTATTATTAGCTTTTTAATATTTAAAATTACTTTATACAATCTTTTCTATTCTTCTTGAATCCTTAAAATATATTTATTATTAGTATATAAATAATAATAAAAATTATGCACACACATGCACCTACACATTTGAACACAACACATGTTCATTTGTTAATTTTATAAGTTAATTATTTCTTCCTAATGTACTGGGCCCTAGATTTTTAATCTGTTCCATGGTTTTTATATTTATATAAATTCTGGTTACGAAAGAGTTTAAGCTATTTACCCTATACATATGTATAACATTTTACAGTTTGTGATATGATTAAATTACTCTTTTCTTTCTATTTAATAAATAAATATTAGGAAAAATGTGATAATATTTTCTCATCCCTGAGTAATAATATATCTTATGGTATAAAAGAAAATTATAACTTGTGACAGCTTTTATTTATTTGTTTCAGAAGCCAGTGTTCAGTGGACCATATTAGCTGAACACTCTATCACAATGTTAATTAATAAAAATGGAATTTCACTTCTTTATAATTACAAGTTTTTGTTATATGGTTTCTATTTATGGAGGTTTAACAAATTATTTACATGTAGTATCATTCTTACATGAAGGAATATAGATAATGAAGATTACCACATTTAAATTACAACATAGATTTAATAAACAAATAAGTTCACACTATAAATACAAAATTATTTATTAATACTACCTATTGAATATTATTAAACATTAACATATAGATATAAAAGTATGTGAAATAGCTATATAACACATGTTATTTGCAAATTTAGTTCAGTATTCTATTTAGCAATAAAGTTTATTTCATCTGTCTTTTTAGTTAATTAAAAGTTTATATTACTATTCCAGATAAACATTAAAGTTAGGTATAGAGCTCTCATTAATCTTACCTATTATTTCTTTGAATGTGTTTAATGGCTGATATAATATTTGTATACCATGGTCATGGATTTCTTATTTCTATGAACTATGAGATTCATTTTGTCTGGCTGATGTGTTGTTTTTCCTATTAGCTTGCTAAGTCCTGATATGTATCTATAAGATGTGTAAATAATTTGTAGCTATGAATGCTAACCTAAAGTAAGAAAAAATGCTATTCTGTGCTAAAAAAATAATTTTCAATAACAAATGAATTAGCAAAAAAATATGGCAGCAAATTGTCAAAATGCAAATGTGTCAATCTTTTGATATGAAAATACATCAGAAAATAATTATTCTTTTATCAAAAAGTTGAATTATTAAAATTTTTTAACTGTTTGTGAAATTTAAAAGCAAAAATGTAGCAATTCTATGCTAAATCTTTATTTTTAAAATATCAAAAGAAATAAAATGTTATTGAAGTGGTTACTTTTGCAAGAGGACACAAAAAAGTCACAATTTTTATTAAGGTCTTTTTTTTTTTGCCAGTAATACAAAATTTCTGTACAATCAGAATGAAAAGTATTTTTTTGTCCATTTAATTAATTTATTAAAGCAATATTTACCAATAAGTCAAACACAGTCTAAGCATAGTTCCTTCTTATCAGTTATTTTTATAAGATTGAAAGTTTAATATAGTATGAAATTAGCTATTTATAAATTCAAAATTTCTTTGTAATCAAGAAAGTATAAATAATGAATTTAGATTGATTTTACTTTTTATTAAAGTATTTTTTAAATATTATATTTTTTAATATTTAAACATTTTTATTTTATTATTATAAATTAAGTGACTTCATTCAGTTTTATAAATCTTACAAATTTGAAATCTCTAAATCTCAGTATGAAACCTTTAATCTGTGATTGAAAAGTTTTTAACAAATACATATACTTAAGAACATCAAATTTGGAGGCTAAATAGAAGAATATAGACAGTACAGACCATGATGCAATGTATGAAAAAAAATGTTTCTGGAAATTAAGACGGGATCAGAAGTGAACTATATGATTGGAGAAATAGATATTATTAAAGAAAATGTAGGGGCTGAAATGGAATTGGTCAAAATATATTTCTAGCAAAATAACAAAATATTTACAACTGAAATTATAATACAAAAGTTTATAAGAAACCAAAAAAAAAAAAAATTCCATATGTAAGATGAGTGGATGAGAAAATAAAGACTTGTTGTGTGTTCTAAAGAAGATAGATTAATGTCAGAGAGAAAATGAATAAATTTCATCCTCAAATTATGTGGCTAAATGAAACATTACTAAAGATAACTTTTTTAGCGATTTTTCTTTCCCGTTGGTTCTTTTAGCTTTGCATTTATTAAGCAGTAATAATTAATGGATAGCTGCTGTGACCGTGGCTAGCTTCTTGAATAAAAAAATCCAAGAAACAGAAAATGTGTAATATATTAATTATAATACTTACGAAGTTACTTTAAACATCTTTTATTTTATAAAATGACTATTTATATTCAATCTAAAAATAATAATAAAAAATATTTATTTTATATTATTTGTATAACATATTCCAAACTGATGATGATTTCAAACTATGTAATTTCATATCATTGTCATTTTCTATCTTATTAAAATTATATTACCTACGTGCGAGAAATAAAAAAAAAAGTTCTACATTAGATGCATTGAAATGTTCGATAATTACTATATAATAAGAAATTATGTAAAAATTAAATGATTTTTTTTTCATTTAAACTTTTTTTTCTTATTCTTTGATTATATATCTGTTAAAAATAAAGCGATGTTTTCAATTTTTTTCACACCAATTCTTAAAGGGTTAACACTCAAGCTTGTTAAGTTTATAAGAAAAATAATCAATATAAACAAATATAACATTTCTTTTTATATATATATCTAAATTTGGGGGAGGGGGGAATCTCATTAAAGTCGTAAATGATTTGACGTTCTTCAATCATTTAGGAGTATGATAAACAACAAATGATTCTAACAATAATTTCTTTTGGATGAATCATTTCTTTGAAAAAGCAAGTATAAGAAAAAATATATAAAATTCAATCAATAATAATTTATCTTTTTGAAAATTTTCAATTCTCTTGATTATAACTAAAAAAAATCTTTTTATAATGCTTTAATCTTTCTTTTCACTTTTTATTTTCCTCAAAATAAAATTTTATTCAGTCAACAAGCTTTAGTTAATAAATAACGCACTAAAGAAAGAAAAAAGAAATCTTAATCCAGATTTAAGACATTGATTGTGAACTTAAATTTCAAAACTTATAAATTAAGAAAGGAGTGATTGAAAAAAAAGTAGAGAAATCAAATTATAGAAAAAAGTATGGATTATTATTTAATAACACACATTATTTAATATTTCAAGTTTTCTTCGATCATTAGAATTTTCAAAAAAATTATTTTTAACTTTTAGTCTCATAATCTTTAAATATAGTGATTGATTGCCTTAAAGCATAATAGACGGGATGCATATATAATTTGTAAAATTACAAAATAATTAATATATATAGTAACATATTTAATTACTTTATGTATTTTAACATCGTAGTGAGTTGCTAGACTCGGAGATAAAGGCCCTCAATCGATTCTCAACTGAATGAATCTTTTGGCTAAGTCTAACTTTTTATAATAATCCACATTATTCTCTAAGCAGTTATAATGTATTGTTATTTGATATATTTAGCTTTACAACATAAAATATATATATATATTTAAGATTTTACCATTAGTTAAATCAAATGTTCTTTCTCAATGATACTTAGTTTATTTCTTTAAACAAACAAACAAAAAAGTAGAAATACTTCATACAGTTGGAAATTTTTAAACATAAAAGTATTAATAAGATTATAATTTTTTAAAGAGTAAACAAACATTTTAGGGTGTAAATAATAATAAAAAACTATTGAAAACAGAATATATATCTAATTAGTCTAAATAACACAAAAACTCTATTTATCACAGTTTATACGTAATAATTATGTAATTAACCTATAAAATTATCCATCTCATCATTGAACAGATGATCAAGGATAAAAAACTTTTTTATTAATATCTAAAAAAATTTTAAAGATATTTTGTTATAACATTTCCCAAAGTTCGTTTCTAATGAATCTTTGAATTTTGTAAATTCATTGTTGTTGATAAATATTCAAAGTAAAAACAATTGATGGTTTCTATGCTGCGTTAATTTCGGTTTCTATCCTGTCATAATAATATTTGTTTTAGTTATCGTGAGATATTTTTTATTTCCAATGAGTATTGTCAGCATTTAGAGATAAATGTTTTTTTTTTTAAACTCAATCCTAAACCTATATTTGTTTTTTGCTACCCATTTTGGCTTATTTCAATATATATTAATGATACATGTTAAATAGATAGAATGTCTGTATTTACAGGCTTGAGAGTTCACTTGAAGCTTAATCTATTATTTATAATGGACACGTGATTGTTCATTCGATTGTTTATATATTTTTTAAGTAAGTGGGTAATAATATTCTGTTTATCTAATTTATTTATCAATTTAAATCAGCCTGTTTTACCAAAGACAGCCTATCTGAATTTCTAATCAGTTACTGCACTAAATATTGTACAAAAAAAAATATTAATTTCATTAAATTAAAATGTACAGTTTCTATTTATAAATTTATTTAAACGCATATATTGATTTACTAAGGCTTTAGCCTCAAGAATATGCGTATAAAAATGCGATATTAGGGACCTCTGCAGGTCTTAACCACTACGCTTTGCGTAAGCTTATGGTTAAGACGTGTAGAGGTCCCTAATATCGCATTTTTACACGCATATTCTTGAGGCTAAAGCCTTAGTAAACATTAGATTCTATTTACTAAATTTTTTTTAAAGTAAACCTCAAAATATGTGAAGTACATTACATTTGTATGTGCATATATATATATATACCCAACAGTCGAAAAGAAAAGTTAAATATGTCTTTTTCGATTTACACAAAATGTAAATTCATCTCTATATATTATTTACTGATCTTTTAATCTGTGTATTTGAAATCTTATAATGGTGTCTTTTAACTATTTATGCTAAACTTTTTTTTTCTGGAAGATTTCAATATCTTGCTTATTAGTAGCTCTTTATTATCTTTTGCAATAAGTACAAACTTTTCAATAAAAGCAATCGATAGAACCAATCCTTAAAATGTTTTTGAAATAATCTTTATAATGTAAATTAGATTGCTTCTTCCATGAAATCATGCCATATTTTCTATAAATGCTTTTTCAGGAAGAGTGTTGCTCCTATTTTTTTACTTCATTTATTCAATCAAACAAAAATAGCGCCCATCCAAAATTAATTTAATATCATATGAAGCAAGTTGTAAAACTAAAGACTGTTAGATTTTGCTCTTACATTTTTGAAATTTTTTTGGGAAATTCGGAAATAAAATATTTTGCATTTCATGTCTCATTCCTATACAGATATGGCACACATTGGGACTCTACCATATAAACAAAATAAAAATTTACCATTCCATCTAAAAAATGTCATAATTTGATTTACATTTTTAATCAAATAATTATCCAATCTGCAGATTGTGGAAGATTTTATTTTAGTTATTGACTGATAAAGCAATTGAGATTTTGAATACTAATTACGAAATCAAAGCCATGATTATTGGTCACATTTAAAATATTAATATTTTTTAAATTATTTGAATTGCAAGGCATAACATAACTATCAGCATAAATAGTTTTTATTCACTCAAATTACAGATATTTTAATTCCTGTTTTATCTGAAAACTCTTCCAAACCATGCTATCATAAAAAATAAAAATAAATGACATTCATCTTTGATACCAGTTTTTTTAAATGACACATATTTTTAACTGCCTATAATAATTCCTCTTCTACTATCATGCAATGTCATATATATATATATATATATATATATATATATATATATATATATATATATATATATATATATATATATAGAAGAGAGAGAGAGAGAGAGAGAGAGAGAGAGAGAGAGAGCTAGGACAAACAACGAATTTCAAATAGTGCCACAAACTACTTCAATTCAAGTAAGGCAAATGCTTTGACTAAATTGATTAAATCAGTATTACAATATCTTTGCTCAAAACACTTGTCTCCCATTTTTTGAAAACATGCAAACAAAAAAACTTTCATATAACCATATTTAAAGAGATTGCTAATACTTATCTTTAACTAGTAATACATTCAATAAAATTTGTGAAATTTATGACTATATTATGAATACAGTATATAGTGTACATAAACAAATATTTGATTTTAGTGTATATAATTATAATGAAAATAAATTGTTAATGTAATTCACTGATTAGCAATTAACAAAAGATTAAATAAATTATTGTTTGTTATTCTTCTGAGAAGAATTCAATTTTATTCTTTCAAAACTAATTAAACTGTTTATTTAATAAATTATTATGTAGAAGAAAGTCAAACTTAAGTTGTTGTTTTTTTTTTGTATTAATTTTTAGCTTTTAAATTTTACTATTTTTTAAAAAAATAAATAAAATTATTAAAAACATTTTTTACTTGATGTTAAGTTAAAAAAACGTTTTAAAGAAATAAATGCATTTTTTAAATTTTTTATTTCTTTTCCCTAAGAGTTAAGAGATAGAAGATTGTCTTGAAATAGTAATTTGTACACCCAAATATTATGCTCATGATCTTGAATTCACATTTGAGGTATAACTTTTTCCAAGTATATGGTCTGTAGTCAAACTAGCTAGCCAGTCATTAATAATTGGTAAATGGATATCTAGTAAAATTTAACTAGCTGTTAAGGATAGTTTAATCTAAACTAGTTACGTGAAGTTGTTGCCTGTCTGCATATATATATATATATATATATATATATATATATATATATATATATATATATATATATATATATATATATATATATATATATATATATATAAATAAAACATGAAGTGATAAATGATATTTGCATTTGGTGAAGAGGTACCATACTTTTATTGTTGCTGAGCCTATTTATCATTGAGACAAGGAATTATATAATGCAAACCCAATCCTATTTTTATTAACTACAAATATATATATTTAATTAGGCATTTTGCATTTTATTAATGACTGACTTCTTGTTTTTCCTAATATAATCTTCATGGAGTTTTATGTTTTTATATTGGTTCAGAAACTTCTTAATTTTCATCTGAGAAAAAGATTTTTGACTGATTCTGAAGCATATGTGGATGGTATATTTTTTATCCTCACATTCACATTAAACTAGATTAATTTTTCTATCTACACAAACATTGTTTTAGTTTAAATACTTACCACTTTACTTTGAATTTAATAAATTTTAAATAATAACCAGTAATATGCTAAATCAGAGAAGCTACCACATGTAGTCTTTTGATTAAATGAGATTGTTAGAATCTTAATGCACATGTTTGCTTTAACGTATTTGAATGTTTATCATCATCATCATATTATTATTATTATTATTACTATGTAATTCACCATTAGTTACTATTTTATAGTTGAAATTTTATTAATGAATTAATTTACATTTTAATGTATGTATTTTCATTTATATACATTAATTCATGTACAAGCAAAAGATAAAACAACATTAAATAATTCACTGCAAGACAAGTCTCTCCAAAGTTCTTCATAAAGAAATAGTGAAGAATAGTGCAGTTTTTACCAAACTTTCTGAGTGTTGAGTAAGAAGAGTTTTAATAACTTTTTTCACTTTAGTTAACCCTCTTGTTAATAATAGATACTAAATTATGGATTAATAATTAGCTAAAAATGTTTAATTTAGTTAAAAGTCCTCAGATTTGTGGGAAAATGTTCAAATTACAAAATGACATATGCATCAACTAATATCCCACTAATCTCTTCTCCATAATATAAACAACATTTATTAAAGACAATCATATAATAGTTGTACATCTTATTGGCATGTTTACCACCCAAATTTAAATCAAAGTTGCTTTAAATGATTTTTTAAATTTTAATTAAGATGTATTTTTTAATCGAATTTCTAGCCTATATCAATCCAGTTAACTATTTAATAGTCTTAGTTGATTATAAAACAAATATAGAAAACTTTTCAAACTCTCATCAGACTGTAAGTCATGCTTAATGAATAATATTTCTATATTCACTACACCACTCTCTAACAAGCTAGCAACTGATTTCTATCTGCTTTTAACACCTTATGGAGGGGTGCATTCATAAACATATGGCCACTTTTTCACAAAGTGTCAATAGCAGTTACCAATCCATAAATTGCATAAGAATGGTGTAGTGAAAATTATACTATAAAAAACATTACTCATTAAGTGAATAATTTCTAATCTAATGAGTGACTAATAAAAATTATTAATGTAAATAATGTTATCTCTTTCGTTGTTCTTTGATAAAGAGGTCTTTTATTATGGTGGTATTTATTTCAATGTTTTTTTTATTTATCAAAACTCCATTATTTTCACATTTAGAGTAATATTTAATATCTTTGAATTAATTTAATTTTTCACGTATTGATAAGGAATATTACACTCCAATAAGCAATATTCTTATACTTCTTTATAAACTTTATCCTTAAAATAAACTTAAATGTATTTAATACTATAAACTAAAATCCATTATGGATATATGTCCCTTTAACTTATCTTATTAATACCAATTAAATCAAGACTGTCCAACTTGTTTTATTATGTATAATTTTTAAAAAAAAATCAGTTTTGATTTCCAAATTTGTATTCACATAATTATTTGATTAATGGAAGGATATCTTATTAGCTTATTTGAAGATCTAATTTATTTTATTATTACTTAACCGATTTTCGACTGGTTCCAGTCAATTCATATGTGGAGAATTAGAATTGTCATATAATGCAATTATGAAAAGTTTTGAATTCTATATATATATAAGCTATTTATTTATTTTTAGAATTCAAAGTTTAAATGTGTTTTATTAATAAGCTCTATAAAAATGCCATATTGCCAACAAAATTATAAAAAAATATTGATAAATTTAATTTCCTACAAATATGGTATAAATTCAAGTAGTTAATAGTTAAATCATTAAAATGATGTTAACTGCCATTAAAAAAATTGTAAGTTAAACTTGAAAATTCTGTTGTATAGTTAATAATAAAATTGCCGTATCCAAAGTATGAGATTCAAATATGGAGTAAATTAAAAAATATTCAAAGAAAACTAATTTGTTTGTTTAGGAATCATAATATAGACAAGTATATATAAATAATAAGTTCATTAGCTACTCTGAGATAGAAGTAGTAATTTTAAGATAAATTGTGTATGTTCAGAAAATGTTAGTGCATTAACCAGTTATTAATATATATATATATCCGAGATACATCAGGAAGGAGTGTGTTTTCTTCGGAGTTACACATAATTTTGGAGAAATATAAATTGATAAAAGATTTGTTTAAATATTTAATAAAAATAAAAGGTCTTGTAGGGTAAAATAAGAAAAAAATTTTTTTTTTATCATAGAAGGGTTTATCGTTAAAAGCATAAATTAGACAGTTTTATAAGATATAATTTTAGAATCACATTTAAATAAAACTTAAAGAATTAAAAACTTGATTTAACTAAAACTTGATTTAATTGAAATTTGATTTAAGATTGCTTTTAGAAAAAAAAAAAAAAAGCAAGGTGGAGTTCGTTTTGTCTTATAATAAAAAAAATATATATATATATATAATCAAAGGAATGTAGTAAACAATGGGAGCTAATGACAAACATGAGAAATTTCCATTAAACGGCTAGTTAGTGAAATAACTCTAACAAAGAAATTGAAATTTGCAATCATCTAAAGAATGACCAATGAAACTGTGTAGAGAGTCGAAAGAAAAGAAATAATTGTCCAATAGCAGAAATTCAGAATGTAGATTGAATCCGCAAGATAAGGACCATAAAATATAAAAGGGGCGAACTTTCTATTGTTATAGTTATTAGATTGAATTTGATATTATGATTAAAATTTGATTCTGATTCGGTTCGGTTACTTATTCTTAAATTCATATTCATATTATTAATATACGTCCAAAGTTAAATAAAACATAATGCTGCATTGTTAAACCCATCGTGTGGACAGCCGGCTGAATCCTTCCCTGCAATACCAACAGCAGACAGTTCGAAGGTCGATCATGTTCGCGTAAAACAAGAAGGAAACGGAGTGTCCATGGTGAAGCCCACAGGATCCCAATGACATCGGGAAAAGGATCGCAAAGAGTTAGCGCTAACTGACCGAAGGAAATACTATCAGAAGCTACGCTCGGAACTAGGCATAAAAGAGAATGCTAGGTAATATTTATTTTATTCTTAATTCACTAATTAAAAGCCGTAGTAATGTATGGAATAATAAACTCTGAACTTTATGTTACGAACAATAATTACTAATTGTCTTTAGCTCCATTATCCAGGGATTTTTATTGTGATTTCAAATATATTTGTGTGCGTATAATTATTTTCTAAATGTATGTATAATATGATATTTTGGTTATATTAAATATTATCTAAACTTGAGCAAAAGTGTAATTAATTATATTATAAGACCAAACGAAGTGAAACAGCGTAAATGGAGATTTAATGGGTTAGTGATTACTTATAAAAAAAAAAAAAAAAGGAAATAAATATCGTAGATCAAATAAATAATAAATGTTATAATAATGAATTTTAGTTTAGAAATGGGATATGAATATCCTATGAGATTATGAGAGCGAAATAAATTTTAAATTAGAATTTGGGAAAGGAAGCGAGAAAACTAGCGCAGAGAAAGATTCGTAAATTGATTTTTTTAAGTAGGTGGATTTTGTATTTTATTGATTGTTTTAGCTGAGCTAGCGGGAGCGGGTACTAGATCGTATTGGTCAGGCAGACTTGTCGACAAAGGTCGGCTGGCGCCCATTGGATTTTTTCCTTTAAATAAATAAAGAGTTTGGTTGGCTAATGTGTAATCTAGTAAACGAGTATTAATATTATTGGCGAATGTTTGCAAATGATATTGACCACTCTACCCGAGGTACCGACAGCCCCATGATAGGATTTTGTGTAAGAGGGAGGTACAAAGTTCTGTACCGAGTCGTTATTATAAATATTAAATATTTTATTGATGTTATATAAGTGATGTTTATAAAAGTTATAAGACGACCAAAAGGGGGTAGGTTTAATATATATAATAAACAATAGAAATGAGATTATATCCATGTAAATAAAGATAACTTGTACCAACAAGTTTTAGCTCTTTTGTTGGAATTTTTTGTTGAAATAAAAAATACCACTTTTACTTCAAACCCAAGTTCTTATATAAATTTAATCTCAGAAAGCTATTTTTTATAATAATAATAATGTCAAGATATATGTTATTGTTTCACATTTCCACACCTATAAAAATAGCTTTATAGGTTTAAATTCATATAAGAACTTGGGTTTAAAGTAAGATATTTCCATTTTACTTGAACAAAAACTTCAATAAAAGAATTATATGAATTAATAAGAAGACTTGTTTAGCTTCAAGAATGGTCAATTAATAGTAACTGATTGTTTCTTGGCAACATCAAAGATTAAATGTTATTTCTCTTTACATGGATATATTCTCATTTCTATTTATTATAATAACAATCCATGAAAATATTTAATTCAATACATGTACATACAAAGAATTCTAAGGAAATGTCATTTACAATCATCATATGTAATACATCTATTATATTTGCAATACTATGTCAAGAAATGACTGACCATTTTGCAGTATACATACATTTTAGAAATCTTCATAGTCATCTGCCTTCTATAAATAAAACAATTGATATTATAGTTTACTAATTTGTTATTAAAGTTCAATTATTTGCAGTATTTTTTTTTATGAATAAATTTATTTTAGCTTGCCATGAGATAATCAAAGCATAGATAAAAAACATTTTATTAATAAACCTTGACTAAAAAGCCTAATGTCCCCAAAATATAAGAAGCAGACTTATGCATAGATTTGATTAGATAATTATAAAGCTGTTATCTTATATTTTCCAATAAGATTGGAACTATTTTTATTTCATCAGTATTGAGTAGAAATTGGCACAAACTATTGCAATTTTAATTATCAAACTCTTGCACATGGATAGTCCTATACTGAACCCATATTTTAACAGTATTTTGATATTGAAATGTATAAATATCTTTATATGATTTGAATCATTTGTATGTGCAAAATAATTAAAAAACAAAATTTTACTATTTTAGTCATAACTTTATTTAATTATTTTGCAAATGCTTAATTAAACATAAAGACTTTCTTGATTAATTATGCCATAAAATATCAGGAATGAATTACAAATTGTATTTTCTGCATGTTTTGTAAATCCAATTATCTTGATATAACTTGTGAAACTCTATCAGTCATTAAATACTAAAGTTTCTTTAAGTTTAATGTTAATGACTACTCTTTCTTATTACATTGCCAAATGTATACCATATAATACTAAATCATCTGTGCACTTTACTACTGTTACACAATGCTTTATTTTTTATTATTGGAAATTTTTAAAATTTGAATTTAGCAGTTGAAGTTAGAAGATCTGTAAAAGAGGATGGTAAAATAAAGCATTGTGTAACAGTAGTAAAGTGCATGTATGATTTAGTATTATATGGTAAGTTTAATCTTCTTTCCATCAAAATCTATAAAATAACCAAATTTGTGAAAATTATTAGATCCTTTAGTAATTTCGAACATTGGCAGGGAGTGCATAATTTTGTTTGATTTGCTGTCATTAAATTGCTATAATAAGGCATTATTCAGTTAAGCAGTATTATTACTATCAGTACATTCATCAATAGCAATAAGAAAACATTGAATGACAATAGTTACTATTTCATTCTTCTTTCAAATATATTTTGATACTTTGATAAATGTGTACATAATAATACAAAGTGATATATTTCTTTCATTCTTTTAATTATATGATTTTGATTTTTAAAATCTTCATAAAGTTTCTCAGAAGACAAAATTATTTTTTTAAGATTATCCCAAAATTTTTTCAAGAATATTCTTTTATATATAAAAATAAAGTAAAACCTATTTTTTTGTTAGGCCTTTGTTTGACACACACACACACACCCACACACACATATATATATAATCAGTCAAAATAAATATAAACAAAATATTGTGGAAAATATCCAATATACCAATATATATATATATAAATAATAAGTATAACCAGCTTATGGAAATGTAAACTATATTTTGGTTATATACATGTTACTTTTAGTTTAAATCAATTATTTTCGTGCGCTAATCTTTCTTTTTTTTCAATTTGTTCACTAAAGTAAAATGTTTGCTGTCATGATAGTACATAATATTGTACACTTGATTTGTTAATTATTCTGCTAGTTATATATTCTTTTTTGTAGCAATTTGAAATTTTCTACTTTTTTTTCCTCTTTGGTTCTGATATGGTAAAAATACATCTTAATTAAATACGTGTTATTTATCAGTATATTTATTATAATCCCTTATAAATGCAATAGAAATTTAAAATTATTAATAACAATGTGCATTTGATTTATTAACTGGCATAAAAAAAGCAATATATAGAAGTATGCAATGAGAACTTGAGACATTAGAAGAAATTCACAATGCAAGGGCAAAATATAATTACAAGTGGAAGTAAAAAATATATATATATTAACTGATTTACTTTTTTATTTCCAAAAATGTATGTTACTAGTTTTCAAAGAAGACTGCCAAATGTGCCAGTTAAATGTTTTTTTTGACCATGAATCATATATTGTTGACTTTTAAATAGATATTTATTCAGGAAAAGTTAAATATTTAATTTACTTTTAGTAAAGTAACCACAAATAAACAAAACATCACATGATCACAATTTTACTACTGTATGGAGATGTTGCTACTATTATGAAAGTTGTCATTATTAGTCACAAAATGATTTTATTAATTACCAAAAGAATGTAGAAACTGGATAGATTGTTAGATTTTTTTTTACAGTTGCTGAGATACTAGTTATCAGCTAACTCTCTTTAGATTTTTGAACTTTGCAAATAATCATGGATTTGATTACAGGATTTGTGTTATAAAACATTTTTCCAATGCAAATTACTACAGACAACAACTTTTAAATATCAATATAATTCAGATTCTGCAAACTTTCTTCACTCTGCAAATATTTATACTATCAATACAAATAATGTAGGTCTTATATAAAATATAAAGTGGAATTTTGGGGTTTATATCATTTTCAATGTGTTGATGATGGTAAATTATTGTAGTTGGTTATTCAATTAAGTGTATGAAACTGAGTCTATCAAAGAAATTAAAAACTTCCTCTTATTATTAACTCTAAAATGTTAAGTGACATTAACATAGATATGTAAACTAGACAAAATTTCATAAAGCAAAACAAATAGAAGGTAATTTTAAGCTAATATTGAGGTATTGCAGAAGTATAGAATTGATTATGAGCCAACATTTTTCTATTTCAATTTTTGTAATATGAATTACATGATTTTTATTAAAAAATTACATTTAAATTATCTCACTACTATTACATGCAACAGTCAAGATGATGTTTGTGAGTTTAGAATGAGATTTTTAATATTGCAATGTACAATTTTGTTATTATAAAAGTAGGAACAAATTTCTGATAAACTAAATTTTGTCTATCATAACAACAAGATAATATGAACTTAAGTTAATGAAATTAAAAACCTCAATTTTTTTGAAAATTTAGTTGATTTTAAGGCCAGAAGCTTAGATTCCAAGAATATTGTAAGAAGTCAATTGAAAATCACATCTACACTCAATATTAGACAATACATGAAAAAAAAATTATTTTATCTATTAATGTTCAGATTATGAGTTATTATGGTTTATGAGGTAATGAAATTAATCTAAATATTGTTGGATGAAACGTAAAAATAGAAAATGTTTCTGTTAGTCTCTAATTGGTAAATAAATGATTTTGTGAGTGCTTAATTACAGTTCCTGTTATTTTCTAGAAGTTCTCAAGTAACCTATGTTTAAAGTTTTCAAATAAGTTAATTAAGAAAAAGAAAAAAAGATGGCAAATATACCATCTGTAATGAAAATTCTTTATAATGTTATTACAAGAAAAAAAGATATCAAAGATAATCTTTGGAGTAAGCCTTTAATTCAAATTATGTGACAAAAATGCATACGAATTTTATTTGCCATTATTTTAGTAATAAAATAAGTTTTAATTCCTAGTTTATATTCAGGAGTTGCCATTGATATGCCAAGTATTGATTTACAATTTATTTATTTTTCATAGTGATTATTTTCCAAGAGGATAGTTTGTTGGACTATTACTGATTAATATGTTTAATTATCTTTTATGTAATGGTAAAAAGAAAACTCCTTTGAATGTATTGAATTTTTTTTTTATAATGCTAGTCTTTTTAGTAGTAATCTTTTCAGGTTTCTTGGAATGTATGTTTATTGATCAAAGCTTAAATAAAAAAAGTTAACACGTTTAACATAAAACGCATTGGTAATAAGTAATACGTTTTAATCAATATAAAACATATTATTTCTCCAAAAATAATTCCTCTTTAAAAGGCCATTTAATCCATTGTCTATTTGATATTTATTAAATATATCTTCTTAATTTAAAAATACTTATTTTTCATTATCTTTAACTTATTTTCTTATTGATTTTTTAATATTTTAAGTTAGTAATTAGATTTATTAGCATTGATTTCCAATTTTTGCCTATTCTTATCTATATATTTATAGAAAATATATAACGAAACAAAATTATTTATAAAACACAAGTGAAAAGTTACATTAATTCATTTACGAATAGAAAAGTTTAAGAAACATGATATTAACAAAGGCACTCAGTCTAATTTGAATAAAGAGTAAATTATTTTACAACTAGAAATTAAAAATTTCTAGTCTCCATGGTGATTGTTTCGTGTAATAATTATTTTAATCTTATTTTAGAATGATTAAATTTTAATTAGTTTGTATTATCACCAATATTTATAATGAAAACATTTGCTGCTAAAAATATTTTTTTAAAAAAAAAAATTGTTAAATATTATGAAAATACTTTTATTATTTCTAAGCATATTGTCTCATTATTACTTATTTTGTATTATTATTTATACGACTAAAAATAGACCTTAAACTTACAATCATAACATTAAAATTGTAGGTAAAATTGATTTAGAATTATATTCTGATTTGATGCTGCTTATAAAACCATTTCTCTTTTTGTAAAAGCAGTATCTCAATATGAGAATTTGTTTGTTTAGTACTTTTATATAGTGAAACCACAACATCCAACTATATTTTATTACTAGTCTCCCTTATGCACCCTATACAACATGTATTATAGTTCCCATTTTGGTAATAAGCTTTGATTACAGTAGAATATGTATTATTTTAGTGAAGTGCCATAGCATAATGCTTTTCATACACACACACACACACGCACACACACACACACACACACATATATATATATATATATATATATATATATATATATATATATATATATATATATTATATATATATATATATATATATTGTAAAGAAATTTGTTATTGGTATCAAATGTAAAGGAAACTTATATTATCTCCAACAAATTTTGGGACATGCCAAATGTGAAGGAAACTAATCTGTAAGATATATAAGAACAATGCTAATGATGCAGCATTGACTCATAAATAGCAATATTTTATTCTATGGTAGTTGCATGAGCCAAATGTAAAAGGAAAACTAATAAAGACTGCTAAAATGTAAAACTAAAATAAGTGTTTTGCTAATTGCTCAACAAACTTTGAGATAAATGCTTAGCAAGAGAAAGCATTTAAAATATCTTTATCTGAAAACCATCCCCCATCCCCTGTATCTGAAGCTGCTTTAGTGCCTCTTTGAGGAGTGCCAAAAGCATGAAACCATGATCAGAGGATGGGGGATGGTTTTCAGATAGAGATATTTTAAATGCTTTCTCTTGCTAAGCATTTATCTTAAAGCTTGTCATGTGATATATGACTCTATTTTTTATTTTTGAAAATTAGTGCTGTTCACTGAGTAGATTCCATATTTGGGTAATTGTAAATACAATAAAATATTATAAATGAGCATTGCTAGCTAGCCTGCAAGTGCCTCATAGATTTGGGGAACCACATGTAATAAATAAATTATGAACCAAGTGATTTTCTCCATTTATATACTAAATATTTGGACAATCTAAATATACTGTAAGAAATGTTATACTTATGCAACTAAAATATATAACTACAATAGATAAATAAATAGGTTGATTCACAAATGGTTCTATGGCAGTTTTAATTTATAATAGACTCATAAATTTGTAAAGAGTTTTAATAGTCCAAATAATGAGTATCTTAACTGGCAAAGAAGATACAATTCAATAAATGATCACTTATATGATGATAAAGTGTATTAGAAGATGCACAATAAGTTATCTTAATTGTAAAATAGGTTATGTAATAAATAATTTATAATGATTGATGCAATAAGCAAACCAAAATACTTAAGTTAATAATAATAATAATAATAATAATAATAATAATAATAATAATAATAATAATAATAATAATAATAATAATAATAATAATAATAATAATAATAATAATAATAATAATAATAATTTATTTACACAAGAATTAACACATTGAGGTGATAAAATAAAGATTATAATTCTAATTTACTAATTGCAATCTAATATTCTATCATATCTTTTATAAGTCATCTTCCCTCCTCTTTTTTATGATTGTAATTGATAGATATGATGTATATTTAAATTATAAAGCATACAGTTGTAAAAGGGTTGATTATAAACTCTTTAAACAAAGCAATTTAAAGACATTAATATTGTTATATTTACATATTTTTTAAAAATATGTTTTTCATGTTTTAAATGATAATGAATTCCAAGAAGGTTATACTAATGGAAACTATTGATAAAAACAAAAGTTTAATAAATGTTTACCATTAAAATTGTCATTATATTTTTACTTTTTTCAAAAAGCTATTTTATTTAATAAATAAAACTTATGTGACTCTTAAGTTTTTATTAGCATCTATTACCATAGTTTTGTGTGCGTATATATATATAAATAAGATTTTAGCTGATAATCCATTATTCGATGATGTTTCCTTTAGTATATTTTTGCTAGCAAAAAAATAAACATAGAAATCCATCAGCAATTTGAATCATTAGATGGTATCTAATTACTATTTCTTTTGATACTGCAATCCAAGGTGAATTAAATTATCTTAAGTTTATGGTAATCAACATAGCATTTATGATATCCATATCATTTTAATCATAAAGATATTAAAAAAGGAGGTGGAAACTCTTGCCCCCTCTCTAAGTTGTTGTACAGTTCATAGTTCTTTGTTATATATTCCAAATGTATTTATAAAACATAAAATAAACAAGCATGAAATATGTATATTGGTGATTATTTATCTTTTTAATATATATATATATATATGTTTAAGTGGTGTAAAAGTTTGTGCTCATATACTCTCTCTCTCTCTATATATATATATATATATATATTGTGACCTTCCAGGTTGGCACCAGGAAGAAATGTGGGAAGTTCACATTTGTGTTAACAATGGCTAAATATAGTTATCTGAGAAAAATGAATTGAGATGAGATTTGCTATTTGAAATTAGATTTGAAAAAAATTAAACTTTAGTTGGATGTACCAATTGATAGAATTTAAAGTCATATATTTAGTAGTGAAGAGGAAGACAGAAAAACATCAGGGAATATTGGTATAAGAGTAGAGTTAATAGGAAGGTTATAGCAGGTGTTGTTCATTGGTGTTCTAGATTATTGTCTACTACAATCCAAGATTTAGCTTGTGTATATGGATGTAGTATGTTCATTTACATCATTTCATACTTTGTCCATTTTTTTATATACTTACTTATAATGTCTAGGTTGTAATAGTAAAATTTACATGCAAAGCAAAACATATATACTCATATATAATTGATTAAAATGATTTTCTTATATATATATATTTATTTACTGTTATGTATTGTTTCTAATATTACATTTGGAATTGTAAAGATTATCTCTGTGTTATTGAATGACATTTATAAATCAATATTTAATATTTGATATTTAATATTTTTCCCCTTATATTTTAATACTCTATTGTTGACATTTAAAAAAGCAAGCAAGTTTTGGAGTGTTGCCAAGTGATTAATAATAATAAAAAAAGAGGGTGTGAGTGTGTGTTGACAAAAAAGTTTTGAACAGACTACTTAAAAGAAAAATAAGATGAACATGAAAAAATAAACCCTGCAAGGTTCAGCTCTGACTTTACTAGCAACAATTTGAGTTCACTATTAAAATGCCTGAATACCACATAAGAATATCTACTATAAATCAGTTAACATTTTGTTGTAAATTGATAATACTTGAATTATAGAAAATATTAGAAATAAAAATAATTGTGAGAAAACATATTCATTACTATTGTGAAACACTTTATATATTTTCAATTTTTAAAAGCCTATTCTTAATATTACATAAAGTGAAATTAAAAAAAAGAATTTATCCATTATAATTTGTTTTCTTAGTAAAAGAATTATAAACTAAAGAATTTATTATTCACATATATGACTGAAATAAATAATGAAATACATCACTGAATGCCAGTTAGTAATCGTCTATAGTAACTGTGTACTGACATGGAGAAATTGTTAACAATGGGAATAAAAAATTATATCAAATTTAAAATTAAAAAGATAAAATCATAAAACTTTACTAGAATTGTTTGACCAAATTGGAGAATTTATTTCCAGTGATTAATAAAATAATTCCAGTGCATTATAATATATTTGTAATGTTTATTACAAGATTTTCAATATTGGAAACTTTCGCAGTTATATCAAGTTATTTTTTAACTGTCAGGATTAACTTTTTGTTTGTGATTCATTTATTATTAATAGAAGCAGCATATACATCATATATATATATATATCGTTGACATTTCAAATAATGACTTTCAAGTTAATAATTTATCATCTAATGATTACATATCGATAAGTATTTTTTTTGTGTGTATACTAGAAATGTAATTTATATATATATTGTAACAGGCACATACGTACGTTACATTATTTTTTATAAGTAAACATAAAAAAAAAGTTTGCCAATAAAAATTTCTTTTTTAAGAATTAAAAACTGAAAATTAAAAAATCATCTTAAACTCGCATATATATAAAATTGCACAGATAAATAATTATTAAAATAAAACTTTATTAAAAAAAGAGTAGTTTAAAACTAAATTTTCAGAAAAGATTTAGAGATAAAAATATATGTTTAAGTTTGAAAACAAATTAATTAATCTTTTGTAAAATGGAAATGATTATTTTAATTAGTAAACTAGCCTTTGGGCATTTAAATGTATAAGCATCAGTCAGATAGGAAAACAATAGAAACTTTTAGCAAATGAAAGAAATCCATCGGGAAATCAGACCTCAATGAAAAGGTTTTCACCATCATGACGTAATGTTGAGTTAATCCACAAAATTATTATAAAAGGAAAGGTTTAAAAATAAAAGAGTTAATTAGTTATTACGATGTGACTATATGTGTTAATGTGGAGTTGAAGGAGAAGGGATTGAAAAGACGCCCTCTTCAATCCCTTCAGTTTTGTTAAAAAAAAAAAAAGAGAAATGACATCGTTTTTTTTTCTACATTAGGGACCAACTAAACTAAAAGACCTCCGGATAAATAAATAAAAAACAATGGCTAACTCAACCAATCTTTTTAGGACGGCATGGGAATTCATGTTCAAATGGCAAGCAACAGATAAAGATGAACTGTTTTAAACCGTAAGAACTTTATAATTAATGAACATTAAATTAAAAACTTTCCGTATTTAAAATAATTAAGAAATAGAATCCTATCTGACCAACGTTATTTATTAATTAGTTATAATTTTATTTAATATATTTCTTTTGTAAAATCATTTCCATTTATTTATTTATTTGTTCTTTAAGTTTTATTATGATTTCTGTTTTTCATTAAACTAATTATATAAATATTAAACTTAAGTCGGGTGTGAATGGCTATATAGATTTGTAAAGTTATATTAGGGGAGGGTAATCTTAGGTTATTCGTTTCGTAGTTGAATTAGGTCAATGGATTGGATATATTGGTGTAATTAGTAGATGTAGTACAAGATTCGCTATGGGCAGAATCACTATTATACACCACAGACACTCATTTTGCCTATGGGAGGAATTATAAGATGGAGACCGCAGTTCATTCCTATGGAGTTTTTTTTTTATTGCTCTCATCGTCAGATAGATGTAATATTCCTATCTGACGAGAAGCAGTTTCTTCTCTTAACCTAATTGTGCTGCCATATTCGTATTACATTGAACACATCAATATATCAGATGGATTGAAGTTTGGTTTGACTGCGAACCTTTGGCCTAAGGTTAAACAAGGATTGAATATGTTCTTTTCAAATGCAAAGCTATGTAGTCTATTCATACTTGACACTCTAAATAAAGATGCATTAAATTTAAGTTGGGTATAGACGCTTGCATGGGTTCGTTACTGGTTGATTATGTTTTTGGTTTTCATATTCGATCAAAATATATGTAGACATTCGGTAAATACTGATACCTTACGGTGAGTATCTAAAATGTATTTATTCGGATGTCTTTTAAGTTATTGGTGTTAATGCAAGCATCTTATGGTGAATGCTGTTGGGTTACTTATAAATTTCCTTCTGCAATTGATGGTATCAATGATTTTGTATTTTGATCGTTTATGTTTATTTTGAAATGTTTTTGACCGTGGAATCTTTGTAACCGATCTATACTCAACATTTTAAAACAAATCTGTGCGAACTAATAATAGTATAAAATTTAAAATGTAAATTAAAAATCTAAAATAAAAGTAAAAATAATGTTAAATGTTAAAGTAAACATATTAAAATAATAATGTTAAATCTTATATATATATGCGTAAATAAATTTTTGTATGTTAATTACTGGCAGTGGCTTTATTTATTTTTTAATATTGAAATATAATTAGATAAGATATTATATTATTAAATCTCTGCTACTCCCTGAGTTAGTGACATGGGGTAACCACTGGATATCAAAATATATAAATAAAACAAAATAAAAATTTTTTTTGACTTACGTATCTGCCTACTTTATAAATTTTTCTAGGTTCAAATGCCTAGATGGCACCCTGTAATGCAGATTACATTAAGAATTATTCTCCAGATCATTATAATATATATTTTAAAAGCTAATGTAACTGGTTATTATTATTGTAAGACAATATATTGTCTTACATGATTTAAAAAAAATCATTCTATACATAAGTTTTATATTCGAATGTGTGTGTAGTGTTATAAATATTATTATTATTATTATTATTATTATTATTATTATTATTATTATTGTTGTTGTTGTTGTTTCCAAATTATACTTTTGTTTTATTTCAATTATTTTGTAGATAAGTTATAAATATTATGATTGATCAATGCATTATATTTATAACATTTTACAGGCACACATATTCGAAAATATAGGTAATAAGGAATAGTAAAAAAAAAGAAAAACTATTATTAAAGTTAGTGTTTGCAAATGAATATTAAAATCTTTATAACATATCATATTAATATCATATTCATTTCATTTTTTTTAACAATTCATTTCTTTCAGTATAAATGAGATGTGAACTTATCTAAGTAATAAGGGAAGTGTTAGAGTTAATAGCAAGCTGTATAGGATAATATATATATATTTTTTGTTTTGTTATTTTGTCTTTATTTTTAATAAGTGTTTTATTGAATTAATATCCCATATGAATTGTTTTGTTATATACGTTTGATTCTCCATTTCCACACACACATATATGGATAACATACATAATTATAGAATATTTAGGTTTGCCAGTATAAGTCAAATTTATTTAATTTGTCTGGAGTTGATAGATCCCAATATTACAGTGCCAATATTATATTTTACTTTGCTTAGAATAGGTGGTGATGTGGATATAAAGGTACCCTATCTTCATCATTGTATATTCTGTAATAAATGTGATAATTAATAATTTTGCAATGGTTTTATAATTGAATAAATGCATGTCATATGATTAAATTAGTGTTACAGAATTGTTATCCATAAATGTTCTATTACTCTTATTTGCATCCTATATGAATACCATATCCTATAACCTCAACTGAGCTAAGCCATAGAATAATTGCAGTATAAGAATCTTTTTAAATAAGTTAAAAAGCAATTACAGTTATAAATTTTATTCTATCTTGTATAGAATTGGCACCTGGGCATTTATAAATCTAATAAAGTGAAGTAAGGGAAGAAGACAGAGGTTACATATATATATATATATATATATATATATATATATATATATTATATATATATATATATATATATATATATATATATAAGCTTGTATTTCAGTTGTAAAATTTAAGAAAATTCATACAGTATCAATTGTAAGTGCTAAAATGGAAAGTCATTAAGTAAAAAAAATTCTCATGGATAAATGATGAATTTATAGTATTATTTCTGGGAGCTTCCATATAGTGAAAATGCCAAATAATTATAATATTATTAAAAGCAAAAAACATTACAACACCTTCAAAATAATTCTGCAATTAAATTGTTACATTCAAGTCCTTCATTTCTTCACAGAAGAAATTTGAAGAAATCTTATTTAATAATTTTTTATTTATTTATTGTGTATTTTATTATAATATTATGTGTATTTAATATTCATAGGTGTTCACCAGTCAACTTGCTGATAAAACAAAAGGGATAAGAAATCACATTTATATTTAATGGTATATTTTTAAGGAAGGTAAAATCATTTAAGATAAAAATTTTAAACTTTATTATGTCATTTTTTGTTGTTGCTTGGATAGTAAAGCTGCCATTATCAAAAGAATGTGGAAGTTACAATTCAATTTTGATTTAATCAAGACATGTTTAATATTTTATTATGTATTGTATTATATACTACTAATAGTTATTACCCATTAGAAATTGCTTTCGAGTAGATAATCAACATTTTAATTTGTATGTATTAATTGATGATCATATTCTATTTGTTTGCTGTTCACACTTATGATGTAGATGTTGTTTATTTGTAAGATTTGCTTGTTGCCATGTTAGATAATCATGACATGGTGTGTTGTCATGGTTGCTCTTTGTTTTTCATATCTATGTCACTTCATATGATGCATACTTCTGTCTTTACCCTCCATGCAAGTGTGAAGATTTATCATGGGTGGATCATATTGATGCCCATGGACTTTGAGCTAATTAAGGTCTATATTGTTACAAATAATTTTGTGTATTTTCTTAAACAAGGGACTAGCTACCCCTTTTCCCTCACACCCATATAAGTGTTCCAAATATTGGCAATGAGATATCAGAGAATCTGTAGTCATGGAATGACCCTGGTCTAGATTAATTATTTATGAGTCTTGGCTGGCTCATCAGTGTTACATTTGTGGATATATTGTATATGGCATTGCATTTCACACCATTAATTTTTGATGGTTTAATATTTACTAACAATAAAATCATCTTTGGGAAGGTGTGAATTAGATCTGTAAACCATGTTAGCATTAGGCAAATGATGAGACCAAATAGTAATATCCTTTTTATTGTACCAGTTTATTATCAGCTCAAAGTGATATCAAATGTATATACCATTTTTATTTTTTGGTACTCTTGGTTAAGTATTAGTAAGCTAAAATTTTCAATTGTGTTTTTATAATAGGATATTAGTTAACCAAAGGTAGATTTACAGTAATACTTATTTGGGGGGGGGGGGTAAATTTGAATTACATTCTCATACCAACATCTTAGATAAATAGAATTGGGCAGTTACATAATCTTTTTAATGTCATGAAATAGTCATAATTATCAATGCCTTAAGAAATATTCGTCATCTTTAAAGTGCCTAGTATTAAGTAGTGTCAGCCTATGGCTTGTGGAAAAGTCTAATAAACCTATACATGGTAGACAAAATTTAATAAATTTGTAGTAAGTTAGAAAGATGTAAATTAAGAGAATAATTGTAAATAATAATACTGTAAAATGTAATGATGTATTATAATTTTTATTTTTGATTTAAGGAGATATTCTTTTATTAATAATAGAGTCATGCTAATAAATTAATTTTTTTAATAAAATTTCCTTTGGATAAATTTGTTTGAATGTATAAATATTAATTGTAAACTAAATTTGTTTTTGAAATTTACTAAGTTGTCAGTAACCTTATTGCTAAACACTATCCATTACTCAGTACTATTAATTTTATTATATGTTCAACATATCATTAATAAATTTTACTAAACTCTTATATTTAGATCATATGAGATTTTACCATTGTCTGATTAAAATATTGTGGGTAATATGCAGAGATACTATTTTGCAATGATATCTTAAAAACAAATATCTGATTTTAAATAATAATATCTTAATAAATTGTAAGATACAATCATTTACTAAACTTAGTCATACCATTCAAAAAGGTCAAATTTAAATTATCCTTAGATGATGTTATTATTGCTCTACTATTATTGTATTTATAATCAAAATATTTTAAGATTACCTAATGGTTAAGATGATTATTATGTTTAACATTATTATCATGGATTTGTTATTATAAAGTTTAGAGTTTGTCTTTATTGTTATTAATGAAGGGAGTTACATATCATTTAGTAACCCCCTTTTGTAATGTAACTTATCTTAATTTTCTATAATTGGATAGGTGTAAAATCCCTCCTGCTGATCTAGATATATGCTATGAAATTGTTAAATTTTAAAATCTTATGAGCCCTCAGAAATTATTGATTAATAATTTTAAATTTTGATTTTGTTTGTTAGATTTTATTTCTTAAGTTGTGGTATACCTTATCTTAGCCCCTTATTCTTATTGTTTTTGTAGATTAATAAAAAACCCAAAAGATTTAAACCTTCCTCTTTGATTATTCAAACATAGAACCTCTTGCTTTTATTTTGATGTTTCAGAATCCCATTTATCATTACCAACATTGTCATAATAGTTCATCCATATTTTTATTTTTTTTAGTTTTATCATCATCTTATTTTATTGCATCAGCATAATTTATTTATCCTTCATTGATTGCTATTTCATTGCAAAATTAACTATTCATTACCTTAACACACCATTTCCCTTCTGCTTATTTTTAGTTATTATTATTCATTTACATTAGTTAATTTTTTTTTTCATTAGCCTTTCAATCTTCTATATCCTTACGAATTTGTCATTTATTTCATTTTGCTAATTTTGTGATCATTCCCTAAGTGGCTATCTCCCTGATTATGAATCATCACATATAATTGCAAGTTAAACTTATGTTTTTTCATATCATTATCTTTTTCTATATTAAACGTTAGCTTAATTCACATGCTTTATATAATGTCAAAATAATGGGATTTAAGGTAAATGTACTGTAATGTCTTTAATACTGTAATCTCTCCTATTCATGCTCTACTCATAGGCTCATGCTAACCATAGACAGCCCCTTTTGTTCTTATATTTATGTTTAGTCTGTTTTATTTTATTGGTACTCTATTATATGCCCCATCTAATGCTAATGTGGCAAACCAGTGGTACTATGAGCCATGGGGGTTACAATATATATATATATATATATATATATATATATATATGTATATATATACTCATGACTATATATATATATATATATATATATATATATATATATAGTCAAAAGGAAATTGCCTTGACAACAGTTTGAAATTATTGATTGTTATCTGTATTGTTATTGTCTAACTGTTCACTGCATTCTAATGGTTGTGTGTGTTTGTATATATATATACACATGTATATTGTCTATACTAAACTGATAAATGCTGGTTCAACATGAAATATGTATATGGAGATCATTTATATTTTTCACTTATTTGTGGTCATGCGTATTAGTTGTATAAAAAGGAATGTATAGCTCTAGAATGCTTTGAAGTTTGAGTTCAAGTCGCTTCTAATATATATATATATATATATATATATATATATATATATATATATATATATATATATATATATATATATATATATATATATAGGTAATTCTTTTGCAATTGTTTTTAGTAGGAAATTAATGTATATTGTGAAGACAAGAATACTTAATGGCATATCTTGTGGAATTGCACAGTTTGGAAAATGTCTATCCATTAAAGGCTATATATATATATATCTGTTCTGAAACAAATTTATCAATACATAAATGTATACTCACGGGGTAGTGGTGTTGGCAAGGATGACAGCAAAATATCCACTGAGACCACATCACATGCTGATTTATTATCCAATTAAATAACTATTGGAATTTTTTTTTCTGACAGAATCAATGATAGCTTTAAATTTATAGACAGCATGATTTATGGATAAACTCTTCTTTGAAAATTGAATACATAAAGATTGGCAAGATATTGTTTCATTTTTTATTTTAAGACTGCTTCTAGCACTTTTGTCATCTATGGTCTTAAATTCTTTAAGGTTGAAAGGGTTTACTTTTTCTTTATGAAGGACACCATTGATATTGGATGTAGACTTTGAAATTCTATATATGTGGACCAGACTTTCCAAATATCTGAAAGTAAACAAAACACAGTATGGCATGAATTTGTTTTGACTCCAGATTTTTTTCAAAAGTTGACAGTTACCTATTTGAAACTTATACTTGTAAATATACCTGCTCTAATCTATATTTTTTTCTAACTGTTGGCAAACTGTGTTTGTAAAGCTGTTGGAATTCTGATAAAGGAGGATGATCATGTATTATTATTATTATTATTATTATTATTTTTATTATTATTATTATTATTATTATTATTATTATTATTATTATTATTATTATTATTATTATTATTATTATTATTATTGTTATTATTATTATTGTTGCTGTTGTTGTTATTATTATTATTATTATTAGTATTATTATTATTATTATTGTTGTTGTTGTTATTGTTATTATTATTATTATTATTGTTGTTGTTATTATTATTATTATTATTATTATTATTATTAAGTTTCAACAATAGTAAACTTTATTGATCCTTTTAGTTGCATAGTATTACAATGCCATAGCAAGATACATGTTGAATCTTATTATTGTCAGTTCAATTTCAAGTGTTACAATATTCATTTTTTTTTAAAGTACATATCTATACGGGTAATTTTACATGATTCTATCCACATTAGCAATGTTAATTAATCACATTATTGTCCAATAGGGGCATAATCTGGACCATGCTTTCTTTAATTTTTTTCTTTATAACTTTGCCGTTTGTCTGAACAGGGATCAAGTAGCTGCACAAATATCCAGGCTGGTGATTTGCTTGTCTCTAACTTGCATTTTATTCAACTTATTTTCAAATGTGGCTGGATGCCTTCTGGAATTATTACCCAATACAAACACACACCTAGTGCACCAAAGTGCATATAGGACAAATGTTGAGGCCCTTATGGTCTGGTATAGACCTTCCTTTGTAATTTGACATTATTTGCATCATTGTAGTATTTTTTGTCTGTATTTGCCCTGATCTCATCTGCTCTAAGGCTTTGCAGTTGAAAATTATATGCTGTAGAGCCTCCTCAGCCATATGGCAAAGGCCACAGAATGGATCAACTGACCTGTACATTCTTCTGTGATATAAAAAAAGTTTGGTAGGTAAAGTGTTCAAATTCATTATTATTATTATTATTATTATTATTATTATTATTATTATTAGTAGTAGTAGTAGTAGTAGTAGTAGTAGTAGTAGTAGTAGTAGTAGTAGTAGTAGTAGTAGTAGTAGTAGTAGTAGTAGTAGTAGTAGTAGTAGTAGTAGTAGTAGTAGTAGTAGTAGCAGCAGTAGTAGCAGCAGCAGCAGCAGCAATGGTAGTAGTAGTTGTAGTAGTTTTTTTTTCCTTGGAATAATTTTTCTTTTGGAAAATATTTTTAATGCATTTTATAATGATTGTAAATGGTATCAAAAATTATTTTAAGCTTATTCATGTCTAGAATTATCTGTTTGTAAAATCAGATTAATAAATGAAAATATGCTTTTTTTTTCGTTTTTTTTTTTGCCAATGTTAATTTCTGAATTCATCATTTTTGTTATATGATGCCTAGGGCATGCTATAAATAATAAAATTGTGTATTATATTTTAGAGAGATTGAGTTTATAATTAGAAAGTGAAAGGATTTATTCTTGAATTCTGAAAAATTCACAAATCAAAAAAAGTTCTTGCATCAGAGATTTTGGATTGCAAAGATCATTGATCTAAAAATAAAAAACATATTTTAAATTGAAAAAAAAAATCTTTCTCTAACATCTCTTTTTCTTTCAAACACCCAGATTTTTCCAGAATTGTATGTATTTCTTTTTATATCATCATGTATATACCAGATGCACGCTATGTACAAATTCCAAGAGTGCTATATTTAGTTATTAATTAATTCTATAGAGAGTTTCTAAATAATGCAAATGTATGCATAAGATTTTGTATACTTTAATCAAAGCTAAATTGGAATAATAATGTTTACTAGATAACAAACAACATTATTGTCACCCATTATCAATCCAGTGCATGATGAAGATCTCCCCAAGTTCAATTCATCTTTTCTGTTCTCTAGCCTCTTTTCTCCACAGCACCCCTGCACACTTTCTTTATTTCATCCATCCATCTCACATGTGTTAGTTTTTGAATCTTTTACAATCTTTTGGACTCCAGTTTAAGATTTCAATTCTCTATCTGTTATTATCTCTTCTAGAAATATGTCCAGCCCAACTCCACTTCAGTCTTTTAATTCTTTCAATGAATGTCAATAGTACCTGTTTGTTCTCTTACCCATATACTGCATTTTCAATCTCTTCTTGTTAATCCTAACATGTATCTCTCCATACTTCTTTTATTTGTCTGAAGTATCTGTATTGCACTTCTATTCAGTGTACAAGTCTCAGATCTATAAGTCACAACTGTTAAAACACATTAAAAATCTCCCTTTTCAAACATAAGTATTATTTCTACCAAAAGCACTCCAACTAAGTTTAATTCTATGATTAATTTCATCCATTATGCTTCCATCTGTAGTAATAATCCAATTTAGGTATTTGTAGTTGTTAACTTCTTTTAACTCATCCTAATCAATCTTTATTTTCATCTTTTTAGAAAATTCAATGAACATTACTTTAGTCATGTTAACATTTATCTTTACTCATACTTTTTTACTTTCATCTGATAACTCCTGCAACATTTTTTAAAGCTCTAAAGCATTGTTTGCAAAAATAACTACACAATCTGTAAAATCCAAATGACTTAAATAATCTCCATTTACTTTTATTCCATTAGTTTCCTATTTTAATTCAGAAATTTTGAGGATATGGAGTCACTTTGTTTTACACCCTTCTCAATGTTAACCTTCCGAGTATCATTATGTGATCTAATTGTTGCTGTTGCATTTTTATAAACATTCTTCAGAATATGACAATATCTTGGGTCTATTTTGATGATCTAATGCTTTGCTTATAGAATAAAATGCCTTTTCATAGTCTACAAATCCAAAGCAACTCATTGGTCCTTTTTATAACTTCTCACAATACTTGGATATGATCTACTGTAATAAAAGAACTTTTAAATTTGGCTTGTTCTTTTGGTTGGTTGAAATCCAATGTTCTCTGTAGACAAGTTTTAATTATCTTGGTAAACATTTTGTATAAAACTGATAAAAGGCTTATCACCTTAGCTGGTTATTTTTCTTTTCCCTTCTCTTTTTTTTTATCATAGAACCCATCCGATTACTTGTGATTGCTCTCTAGGGATAAAAGTTTGTTATTACAATCTGAGTATTAATTTAATATGTTGTTTAGAAAACTGACTGAATTTACAAATTTACTTCTTATGGTTAATTAAAACCATTATTGTTCTAAGACATTTGGTAAGAAAAAGAGTTGACAATGATATAAGAAAATATAATTGTGAACTAGCAAGGAAGGCTGTAGGAGAGAATAAAAGACTCAAGAGTGTAAAACAACATTTTGGTATTGGAAGGAAATTTAATTTTTTTTTCTCATGTGTCATAGCATCAGCTGGGAAGAGAACTCGCTAACCCAGGACAACTGCTTGTAAAGCAGCTGTTGCTGACCTCTCGACCACCAATGCTTGACAAGGAATCTTAAATTTGCAATAAGAAAAAAGATGGAACTATTACTAAAAAGAGAGATAACATCATGAAATGGCTAGAAGAGTTCCATCAACAATTATATAGTAATAAAAAACAAGTACCTCCTACATCTATTATATCTGCTGAATTGCCCAGAATTTTAAAGGAAGAAATGAGACATGCAATTAAATCTATTAAAAAAGAAAAAGCTCCAGATAATGATGGAATTATAATCAATATATTAAAAGAAGCAGGTGAGGAGAAATAGAAATTTTTTTGGTGAAGTTATATACCAAATGTTTAACTGATGAAGATGTACCAAATGATTGTACGAATGCAGTACTAATATTTATATTTTAAAAAGGTGATAAAGAAGATATTAGAAATTACAGACCCAATAAAAGTTTATCTGTCCTATGTCTCAACCCTGAATAAGAATTAAAAAATAGCATGTTATAGGTCACCCAGATCTTATTATAATTTTGATAATCTATCAAGCTAATTGGGTAATATCGTTAATGGGTGTAAATAGTAATAATCTATTTGTCCATTTTAATATACTTCCTGATATTTATTGCTTGCACCAACAAACTTTACAATTAAAGATTACTGTAATTCAACATAATATTATTTGTAGATGTTCAAATGTGTTGTCTTGTTGGAGACGTTTATTTAAGTTGTTATCAATATATTTTTAAAAATAAAAAAAAAAAAACATTTTTTATGAATTAATTAATTTCTGTCGTCATTCATATTTTTTAAATGTTTTATAAAAAATGTTTTTTATTACTTGTAAATATATATAAGAAATATACTTCGAATCTTCTTGAAAAATATTCGCCCCGTCCCTGCCAACCCCCCCCTCCAAAAAAACAACTTCAAAAACAATATATGTGAGATCGAATTCATTTTCTTCTGGAATATAAATAAATATCTTTGCAATGTATATACTGTATTAGAGAAATAAAATAAAATATTTGATTAATTTCAAATGGATCTTTTAAAACTATTAGAAAAATCATAATTTTTTTTCATTTTGAATAAGTTATCTGCTTATGAATTGCTACTAATTGATTTTTATTTTATATTTTCAAAGGGAATATTTTTATTTACACTTAAAAATATGAATTACTAGTTAAAAAATTATTTCTTAAAGAGTATTTTTATTAACTTTAATTTTTAAAAAGTATTTCTACTTTTGATATAATTTATTGTAATTACGTTCACTTGAGATATTTTGGGCAGAGCGAATTTTGAGTAAGAAAATGTATATTCATACAATTAAAGGTATGTCTGATAATATCCTTTAAAATATTTATAAAAAAATAGTTAGTGTGATAGTCTATCATGTTTACCTATGAATAGTTTTTTTTAAAAGAGAAATAGTTAAAAAAATTTTGATAAAGATAAGATCAAAAGATATGTGAAATAAGATTTAGATTTTGATAAAAATTAGATTTAAGAGTTTTTATTTTTACTTTTTTCTGTGTCAAAGCATTGACCGGGAGGTGAACCCGTGCCTGGTGCTTGTAAGGCAGCTATGCTAACCACAAATAAAAACATGCAAAACAAATTATTTATTCTGAATATTTCTTTAAAGAAAAATATTTTAGTGAACATGAAAATAGCTTTTAGAGATAGAGCATATAAATGCAAAATATTTTAGTAATAAGGAAAGAATATGTAAGTAGCTTTTAGAAATTGAGATATAAATGAGCTTATTAAAAAGAACAAAAAAATATTTACAAAAAAACAAATGTGTTTCTAAAGCAACTAATGAGATAATTGCCAAAATTAAATCAAAAAATCATAGCATGTCTCCCAGCCACCATCAATAATGCTATTGAAGAACAATTAAGATAAGTCAACTTGCACTTTTCATTAATCTAAATCATCGTTGAATAAAGAATCAAAAAGATTTGAACCAATTATTTATTTGATCCTATAGGATAGTTATCTCCCATCATCATGCCTATGTCAAAAATTAACTTTCTACATCTGGAATGAAATTTTGACACTTTGTTATTTTAAGTCATTTATGCTATTACTTGTACTGGAAAATTGTTAATGTATTGCTGGGATAAATCTAAGAAAAAATAGATATGAAATGGTAAGCAAATTTCAGCATTGATTTAACATTTTTAATAAGACATGTGCAATTAATTATCAAAGTAAATTTATAATTTTAAATTTATTTAAATCTGTCAGTTTAAAAATTTCATATAAATAATATTTAATTTTCCACAATTATGTTACAATATTAATATTTTTTATAATTGGAACCTTTATTATAATGATCCAAATGAAAGTGAAGATCGAATTCAACTGCAATCTATGATATCTACACTACAGGCGCGCCATCTAGGCATTTGAGCCTAGAAAAATTTATAAAATAGGCAGATACGCATTGTTAAGATCCCACTTTATTTTATATTTAGATCGTTAGCCCATTGTCACTAGCTCATGGAGATGCAGAGATAATAAATAACTTGTTTAATTGCATCTTAAATCTATATAAAAAAATAAAAGTCACTGCCAGTAAATAACAAACAAATATTTATTTACGCACATATAAATTTTGAATCATTTTAAATTTTGAGGAATAAATTTAACATTTTAGATTTTTATATTAACTTTTAATTTTACATTTAAATAGATTGCAATAATGAGTTCAATATTTATTTAGTGAGTCGAGTATGAATAAACTGCATAGATTGTATTTGAAAAGAAAATGTCTATCCCTTATTTAACCTTAGGCCAAAAGTTCGCAGCCAAATCAACGTCAATCCATCGGATATATCGATGTATTTAATGCAGCATGAATACAACAACACAAAATACTATACTGTCAGGAATGTACATCTGAACAGTAAGTAGAGTTAAAGAAGACATTGTCTCTCAACCAACAGGAATGCTACATCTGTTAGCGAGTAGAACAATAAACAAAAAACTCCATAGGAATGGACTGTGGTCCTTTTTGCCGACTTACAATCCCATCCATAGGCAAACAGAAGGTGTGTGGAGAATATATGCAATCCTGCCCATAGCAAATCTCCTGCTACATTTACTAATTACATCAATACACCTAATCCATTGACCCAATTTAACTATGAAACAAATAACCTAAGATTTGCCTCCCTTAAACTATATATATATAACTTTACAAATCTATATAGTCATTCACGCCTGACTTAAATTTAACATTTATATAATATTAAATTAACGAAAAACAAAAATCATAATAAAATCTTAAAAGAACAAAAAAATAAATAAATAAATGGAAATGATTTTACAAAAGAAATACATCAAATAAAATTATAACTAATTAATAAATAATTTAGTTTGGTCAGATAGGAATTTATTTCTATTTTTTTTTTAAAATACTGAACAAGTTTTAGAATTAAAGTTCTTATTGTTTAGTATACTGGAGTTTTAGAAATATATTTAAAGCTTAGAGTTCAAAAAGTTCTTACAATTTTAAAACGTTTCTTTTTATCCATTGCTTGCTGTTTGAATGTGAATTCCCACACTTTCCTAAAGAGATTGGTTGAGTTAGTCATTGTTTTTTATTTATCTGGAGGTCTTTTAGTTTAGCTGGTCCTTAATGTAGAAAAAATGATGTCATTTCTTTTTTTTTAACCAAACTGAAGGGATTGAAGAGTGTGTATTTTCAATCCCTTCTCCTTCAACTCCGCACTATGGTCACATCTCTCTTCTAATTTTCTTACTCGCCCTTTTTATTTCCAAATTTTTTCTTTTATACATAACTTTAGGATCCAATGGACATTACATCATAGATGATGATGACCCTTCTGCTCAGGTCCGATTTCCCGAGGGATTTCTTTTATTGGCCATTAGTTTCTATTGTTTTCCTATCTGACCATTGCTTATACATTTAAATGCCCAAGGCTAGTTTACATTTAACTAATTAAAACAATCATTTCCATTTTCTGATTAATTAATGTGTTTTCCAAATTTAAAGATATATTTTTATCTCTAAATTCTTTTGTTGAAAGATTTAGTTTTTCTATTTTTAATAAAGTTTTATTTTAATAATTTTTTTTTAAATCTGTGCGATTTTATATATATATAAGATTAGTATAGTATTTTAATTTTCACTTTTTAACTCTTAAAAAAGAAGCCTCACTTGCGAACTTTTCTTTTTTCATGCTTAATAACAAAAAAACAATGTAATGTAGCATGTGCCCACTACATTATAAATGAATTATATTTATGAAATTAATTTTATTAATTATTATTTTTTTTAGCTTTTAGAGATATTCTCCTCTTCCCCATTATTAGGGGATATTATAAATCATTTGTTCTTGACTTATACATTTAAAATTATTTCATTAATTTTAAACACAATTTTTGGATTATTATTTAAATATAATAAAGCTGCAAATTATACTGTTTCAAAATAAGTAACTTTAATTATATGCTATGAAAAAAAAATGTAAATAAAGTAACAAAAATCCCATTAAATTTCCAAATTTAATCCATTACATGATACTTGAACATTATCTTCTGTTTCCAAGTTTGATATGCATATTTCATGTAAAACAATATTTTTAAATGAAATGCTGAAAGTTTTACAACATTTGAGAACATATTTAATGTTAGTATTGACTTAAAACACCTAAACAATTAGAGAGATAATGAACTAGAGAAAAAAGTTATTAAACAAAAAAAAAATTACCCAAAGCATATTTAACTGATAAAAATCAGACCATTTTGTGGTATAGTAGACTAAGATTTTTTTTATTCCCAATTTTTTGAGTGAATGAAATATATATTTAAATATATCTCCTTAAATATTATTTTTAAAAAATTTGTTTATACTATAATTTTAATTTACATATGCAAATTATATATATAAAACATAAATAATTAATGGTGAGTGCAAAATTATATTTAAATTCTTTAGAAGTACTTTCAATCACATAGTAAACCTCATCAGCTTTAACTGAATTTTAACTTTTTTTTTTAAACTTAATGTTACATAAATTTCCATAAGCTGTGTATGACCATATTTGCAACTTGCCTATTAATAAAATTATCTTTAATAATAATTATCTTTAAGATAATGTTATAAAGATAATGTTATTAATAGGTAAGTAGCAAATACGGCCATACACAGCTTGTGGAAATTTACTTAACATTAAGTTTAAAAAAAAATGAAATTCAGTTAAAGCTGATGAGGATTACTACATAATTGAAAGCACTGCTAAAGAATTTAAATATAATATTGCATTTACCGTTAATTATTTATGTTTTATATATAATATTTTTTATAATGGGTATTATACTTTTATATATATATATTATGACCAAGTGTTGTTTGCACTTATTCCAATTGTTTGCTTTAGTTTAACCAGTTTCACATTTATTAATTTTTTTTAAATTAAAAAAAAAGTTAATGAATAAGTAGTAAACAATAGTCTTATTACATAATGTTAACTCAGTCTGTACTAAAGTAAAAGTATTATTTGCCTATTTTTTTTAAAATAATTGTTTAGAATTATTTCAATAAATTAAACTTGATACTGGAATAATAGAGTTATAGTCAACGATGTGCCAGAAAATAGTATTTTAATAATGAAGTAAGTTAACTTATACGATAGTAGAAAAGAAGAATATAAAAATTAGTTAGGGATTAATTCTGGGGATTTTTAAAAGTAAGGGAATAAAAGTTTGAATTGGTTTTAAAATTTATTAAGATTAAATTTGTTACTAAATAACTTTTAAGTATTTCATTTATCAGTATAGTTAATTATTTAAAATAAAAAGTAGTTAATAAATTAAGCTTAAATTGAGACATGTGTGTGCGTGCATGTGGATGCGGGGAAATTGTGTCTTAATTAATTGAAAAATTCTAGTTATAAGTTATTTAAACTTACTATTTAAAAATAAATAAATAAATAAATAAATTGATAAATGATTGTAAGGTTAATTTGATAAACCAATAGTATTAATTTAAATTCATTTCAAAAGAGAATTCAATCTTAATTAAAGAAATTGCAATTATTTTTTTTATGTAATATTATTAGTATTTTATTATTATTATTATTATTATAAGAAGATTTTATTATGTTTGTTGCTGAATTTAGCTGTTTTATCATGTGATTTGATCTATTTCAATAAGTAGATCAGATTGATGTCATGGGGAGATTGAATTGTCTTATTGATTGGATAATTTAAAAAAAATTGACAGCTTTTAAAAAAAGGGTATAAATATGGTCTAGACCAGGGGTTCCCAACCTTTTTGAACTTTAGAGCATATTCTATAATACTGGCCAGATGGCAGGCACCATTTATTTTTTCAATGTAAATTTATAGTTGGATATTGTTAATAATACACATAAAGTACAAAAAAATATTTATTTTAAAAATAAAATTTTAACATATAATTAACGTTTATATTTTTACTCTGTAAAAGTATAGTATGCCCTACAATTTGATTACAATATAATACAATAATTTATAAGAAATTTGAAAAATTAAATTTATTTGTATTATATAAATAATTTTTTATTGTGTTCGGATAGCAGCGGGCACACGTAAAATGGTCTGCAGGCACCATGGCGCCCACGGGCATAGGGTTGGGGACCCCTGGTCTAGACAGACAATAGAGGTGGTCTTTGTTTGGTTTCTTCTATACAGGTTCTGTCAATACAGTGTTTCAATCTTCACTACACTCTACACTCAAATGGAAGAGGAACTTTGGGGCTAAATTTTAATCTTTTGGCATGTAAAAAAAAATTACTTTTTTTTTTATAATTTTTTTTTGTGTTATTATAAAAGTGTTAAGTAAAAAAAATAATGTTATTCTGGAGAACAATAATGTCTTCTGGTAAATTTTTGGCAATCCCCATTTCTTGATGCCTGCAATTATGCTTTTACTACTAAGAAGAAATGCTCTGGAAATTTGTAAGTGATTATTTTTATTAAATTAGTAAAGATTATTTTGGAATGATTTTTATTATGATGCAAGTGTAAAATAAATTATCTCATTTATTTAAAAAGAATTATGCAGAACTATTTACCAGCTTATGTTTGCTTAAATTAGTCACGGTAGGAAGAGACAATAAGTTTTCTAACAGATGCAAAGTTAAATTTAAAGAAACCTATGTATCATAGAAATTTGTCTGTTTTACCAATGATATTTAATTATTGATAAAAACCATGAAATTGACTTTAAAATTATGAATATGACTTATTTATTAATATCCCTCACGCATATAAAACTCTACTTGGGAAAATAACCATATGTAGTAAAGTATTGGAAAGTATTATATTAAATCTTAGCTTTGTGTATTATTGTTAGCAGAATTATTTCATAGACATTTGTAATGCTAATATATTCTCTGCTAACAAATTGCTTGCTTAATTACTTTAAAATTACCTGGAAATGTCTATTTCTCTACACAATAAAATTGAATAAATACGTGAAATGCTATAAATCTTTATAATACTAAAATGTTGAATTATATTTTTCAAAGGAGAGGAAAAAATTATAATGAAGCTTCGTTTCTAAGTAAATAAATAGCTAAGCTTATGGAAAGTCAAATATGAGTTTATATCAGCTAAAACATAATAATTAAACTACAGCATTGTCATTTTACTGTTGCGACAAATAATTGTAATTACATGTCTTTGTTTCATTCTTATATCTTTAAATTATTTCTAATGTTGAACTATTAGATATAAGAACTGTTTGCGTTTTATTGCTTGAAATGTTTTTTGCCACATATATATATATAAATTTTTTTTATTCATTTTAATTATGAAGCCAAGCAGAACATGGCCACTGAATTTATATTATATGCATTTAACCATTGGCTTGGTGCGAAGAATACTTACTTATGGACTAAAGGGATTTATTTTTATTGTTAAAAAAAAAAAAAAAGGTGAATATTTGTTTGTTTTTTTTTAATAATTTTTTTTATGTTGCTATATTTTATGTAATATTAGATTATATTCTAGTGCCAATTATTTATTTATGCCAAATTTAATATTAAGGGTTTATAAAGGTGTAGATGTTCTACACATATCCAAAATGGTAATATTCAATTTTTTATTCAATACATGCTGTCAAGTTAAAGTGTTAACTTGGCTTATTCGAGTATTAAAGATTTTTTATCTCTTGCAATAGTAATTTTAAATGTATAATAATTTGACTCCAGTATTTGCAAACAGCCAACTATTATTATTATCAGAGATTATTTATTTTATTATATTTGCATAAGTGCAATAGTCAGTTTTAGTCAGTAGTATTTTATGCTTGAGAACTATTCTCATAGTTTGGTTGCATTTTTATTCATGTCCTCTACGTATTAAATATTAAAATATTTAATATTCTATACTTGTGGTGTGCATTTGTTTTTAAAGTAGAAAGAATTTAACTAAAGTAATACTAAGATGTGAATAAATATCAGAGTTAAAATATATAAAAAAATAAAGTAGAGCAAAACTTAATATGCATTTTAATTTTTGCTGAATTTGTCAATTTTATTAGACTTAAACAATTTTAAGGGAAACTTATAAAAATTGAATGTGAAGTATGTTTTTTACTTTAAAAAAAACAAACAAACAACAAAAATGAAAAATTCATTCCTATTTTTATTTGCAAGAGTATTATATTGTTTACTTGATTTATCGGTTAATAAAAGGTAATTATGGGGAAAAGAATTGAATGGTCATAATTATGTAATTAATTTTTTAAAAAACAGATAGGTGCAGTATATTTAACTACTTATTAAAAATAAGAATTTGTTGTTTGATATTGAATATGTCATGAGTTGAAAAACTATTTAAATTTTAATTTCAAAAAAGCATATTAGATCTAATATGTTGAAATAACTTGGAAATAATTCATATATTGGACTATTTCCATCATCTAATATAAGTATTGAATGTCTTTAGAAAAATGTAACTTTATTTAAATATTCCAAATACATTCAACTATTATAATAGCATATAGGTTAGTATGTATGTATAGGTTAGTTAGTACTGGCATGGGAATCAAACCTCAACCCTTAAATTCTTGAATATTGAATTTTAAGATAATGCTCTAAGCAAGTTAGCCATTAATGCATTGGCTCCTGGGTCTGCATAGAAAAAAATTACTTAAACGTTCAAGAGAGTCTGTTAAAACAGTATATATATATATATAAATTCAATGTTAAAAAAATCTAAACTGCTTATGTGAGGATTTTATTTTGCTTAATTGTATTCAATAGTCAAGTTTTTTTATTAATAATATTTGATTAAAATAAAGCATTTAAAAATTATTATTACTTAAAGTCATCTGTAGTTTTAGGATGTAAGAAATTGTATTGCAAACATATATATATATATTTGAGTGTATACATATATTTTATTATTAGATATTTTACGTTTGTATTTTATATATATATATATATATATATGGTAGCATAACATATATTATAATGATAAATCTATGATATAAAATGGGTTTGAACCAGAAACCAAATATATTCACTGATAGGGTTATATTAAATATGTACTAATCATGATTCAAATAAATATTAAATATGGTGAAAGTTAAATCATCAATAAAATTCAAATAAAATGATTTACTTCAAAGATAGATAATAATATTAACTAATGTGATGGTGATAGTGGTTTATAAATATAAGTATAAATCCTTCCAAAAAATATTTTATTTGTTTTTTATGTTTCAATAAAATAAAATAAAATATGAAACTCTCAGGTGCCAAATCTTCTAAATATAAATTTTACTTTTTGAGAACTTATTAATTTCTGATCATTATTATTTACCAACCATTTCTGCATGTGTCCCAGTGGATGATTTCTCAGAGTTGTGGATATTGCATATTAGACATTAAAAGCACAGTGTTTGGGATTGAAATTAGAGAAGCAAACACAAATTAAATGGATTAATAAATAATTTGTAAATGAAGATTTTTTAAAATAATGCTTTTACGTACAGACAACTAAAAAGTAGAAAAATAACAAAGTAATCCAACTAAAAATGTGTCTTTTCATTAAAGCATTTGAGGCTTTTTATATTTTTTTTATGACCTCAAGTGCTTTTATGAAATGACATTATGTGTTTTTTTTAGTCAGATTACTTTATTTTTCTACTTTTTAGTCAGCTATTCACATAAAAACATTATTTAAAAAAATTTTTTTGACAAATTATTTTTTTTTTTTTACTTTTTGATTATATTTACATATTATTTTAAAAAATGGTTGAAACTACAAAAAAATCTGACAAAAATTACAATTTAACATTAAGACATAAAAATAAAAAATACACCTCCTAACAAACAAGTTCTAAATTTAAATATGTGATTATCTACTATACAAAAATATTTATATATTGGCTTTTTAATTAAATAAGAGTTAAATCAATATTAACAAAATTTTATTCTACAAATGTAATGTTTTTGTCATATATATATATTAAATTAATTAAGTATGACTTAAATTAATATTAACAAATTTTTATTTTACAAATCTGTTGGCTTATTTGTTAAGGAGTTTTCTGGGGAAGTGTAAGAATATGAGTTCATGTTGTAAATGGGAATGGATTTTTTCATTGTTAAAAATACAAAAATATGGACATACAGATGGAAAGGGCAAGTTAATATAAAATCATTTAAAAAATAACTTAAATGATTAACATTGCATATATAAAATTGTGTATTATTCACAATGATTAATATGTATACAAAATATTAAATATAATAATAATAATAATAATAATAATAATAATAATAATAATAATAATAATAATAATAATAATAATAATAATAATAATCATCATCATCATCATAATAATAATAATAAATATATTTTTAATTTAAGGTCTTATAATATCTATAATAATAAAATCTTACCATGTGAAATATTTACACATTTCCAGACCATAGGTTTCTGTAGATATGATTCTTATAATATATTTTGGTTGTCTTCATTAATTCTTCCAAAGATGGTAGACCTTCTCATTAGGTACTGGTAATGTTAGAGTGAAAATCCAGCAGTACTGGTGATGTTATTTAGAGTATTGTATCATCAGGGCTTGGGTAGTTCTTATGGGACTGTCCATTTCATGCTTCATGACATTATTTACATTACTATGGCAGGCACTGGTTGGTTTTGGCAAACTTCAGCTTTAGATTCTGGAACCAACTGCATTTTCTGGGTGTTTTGGCTGGTGTTGTTTTTGGTAATCTAGGCACATGTGGTAGATCATTTTCTGCTAGATAAAGTCATCATCTTTGCTGTTATAAGTGAAGTGACATCAGCAAGATACAGATCTTTAAGTTATGGTAAAAAATAGTTTTAATGAGCAGTTTTTGTTCTTGGCATGGAATCACTGCAAACACTGCTTCTTAAGTTGAATCATCAAATAAACTAAAATATATTGGACTGCCTAGTCTGGACTGGAATAGAATGTTGTTTTAGACTTATTTATACATATTTGATGTTGTTCAATAACATTTCTTCCAAATAATGGAATTATTACCAGTCATTTACAAGATTTGACCTGTTTCCATACAACAACATGTATTTTGGAAAACATTTTTTTTACAACATCTTGTGGAAGCATTTTAGAGATATATCACAATTTGATACATAAATTAATGAATTATTGTGATCAATACATAACGGAATGAAAAAAAAATAGTTTTTTTTTTTCCTCTCTTTTTTTTTATTTACTTTAGCTAATGATTTAGGAAGAAAGAAAAATCAGTTGCTGACATTTAAATTTTAAGTAATAACTTTTAAAATATTATTAATTTCAAAATTTTAGTATCATTTTCAGATTTCCCATGAAATTTATTATAAAATATAATTTTTTTTATTTAAAACTCTATTCAAAAAAAGGCAAATACAAAAGGTATAATCTGCTTCAAATTTTTATAAATTATGCAATCAAAGCAAGTTTTCTTTCTTCATTTACAATGCTATTTATCATTAGCTTTCTCAAGTATTATAAAGTAAATATTTAATAATATGGCCAAATGCATAAACTAACTTCTCTTTTAGTTTTTTAGGCAGTTTATATATTTATTACTCAATTGCAGTGATGACTTTTTTTAGTAAACATTTTTTTATGCAGTTTTGTAATAAATATAACTAATTTGAACTGCTGTCAAATTTGTTATAGTTGCATTATATATACATCTTGTGTGTTAAAGTTAATTATTTTCATGAAATTCTAGATAGAAAAATAGTATAAAATTACTACTATAGTAATTAAATTATTAAATAATGTATTGTGTAGTAAACTATTCATTTAAGTCACATCAATATGCCACATCCAAACCCTATTTAGCAAATTTTTTTTATTCTATTAAAACAATTTTGTTTTGTTAGAATTTAAAGTTTTTGAAAGATGATTGTATTCTCTTCTATGCATCATTAATAATAGTCTAACATATTAACCTTTATTATGTGGTATATGATAATTAGATATCAATAAATTAGTTTCACATGAAGCAGCTAAATACCATGTGAGAAATAGCAAGCATTATAGACCATAAAAAATAAGTTATGAGGATTAATTGGTTATGCAATGGATTGTGGGGCTATACTATTAAAGTTATAGCTGATGCTCATTATAAATTCAAATCATCTTTATGACATTTATTGAGTATAGAAATTTTCATTTACATAAGTACTTTATGCATAAATTAATATAATTAACTAAAGAAAATTGTTGTTAATTTTGTATCACATCCTCCACTGGTTAATCAACTTCTGTTTGTCTGCAAGCTCATTTTATTTCAATGAAAGTGATGTTAGTTTTTTATTATTTAAATACCCTATCCTACCCCACGTTCTGTAATATTACAAGTTATCCATTTATTGATCATTCTTCACTATTTTTTTAAATATCTTCTGCATATGTAGAGAAAATGTTGTAAACATGAATATCTATTATTTTAAAAATTCTATTATTTAAACAAATTTCAAAGGTTATCTTTCTTTAATCTTTAATAATAAATTAGTTTATATGCACATTTACAAATAATATTAAAAAAAACCTGCAACTAGTAAATATATATAAATTAATAAGTTTAATTGCATTGAGCTGCTTGGATTTTTTTTTTATCTTAAATGAATAACTATTCACTTATATTCAGTGCTTTAATTAATCTTTAAAAAAGATTACATCCAACCAGTAAAAAAAAAAATGAAAAAAAAAAAAAAAAGGTTGGCAGTGTTTTATATATTTTTTAAAGTACAGTAAATTGCAAGCTGATATACATTTAAACTTGAAAAAACAAAGCCAAGAGAAAAAGTTGAATTAGTAAATGTTAATTATTATTTAATTTATTTTTTTAATTACTGCTATAAAAATAAGTATATTTTAAAGTTTTATATTGTTATTATATAAATAATTATGCACTTATAATGCTTGTTAAAGAAGTTATATATATATATATATATATATATATATATATATATATATATATATATATATATATATATATATATATATATATATATATATATTATATTATTATTATTATTATTATTTAAACCATTAAGCATCACATGATCACATTTCCTATACTAGCACATTATTTGTTGATAAACAGAGCAAAACTCTCCATACAGTATTGCCACCTGTGCTAAACAGAGTAATCAATGGATGCCAGAAGGCTTGTGCATAAAATCCCTATCTAATGCCTACTCATCCAATATCCCCAGACTAGTTTCTGGCTTGTGGCCTTCATCAGTGAGGAGCTTTGGATCTGAGAGCACTGCATCTAGATCTTAGGATTACATTTATTTAAAGCTTATTGCTTTCAAAGCTCTATGGCTTCATACAGAAAATATTTGTAGATAATTAAAAGAATAGACAATAAAAATCTGATTATTTATAGTGAGGAATAAAAATGTAATATTAAAATCTGAAAATTTCTCAAATTTGAAATGCCCTGGCACTAGCAATTTCCAATTAATGGTGTTTATTTGTATATATGGACACAATTTATTTATATATTTGTATATATAACTGCATTATTTTATACCTTAGTCTCAATTATATATGGATATAGTTATCTTACTATCTATATGTTTGCTATAATTATATTACTAAATATTTTTGTTGGATACATTATTTTATGTGTATGAATTATTTTATTATATATATATTAGAAGGAAATTAACTCAGGCTTTCAATCTCTCTACACCTATTTACTCCATCTTATACAACTGAAACACATGGCCACATGTGAAAAAGATAAATGATTTCCAATGTATGTATTAGTTGGTCAGATTACCATCTCCTATACATGCATATATATATAGTGCTGTATTAAAATAGCAAGTCTTCAAACTTTAATGGACAAGCTTCAATCATCTCCACACTTTCAACTCTTCAGCCATCCATATTATTTAAAAATCTGAGTACAGAGTGTTCAAAGCCCTTGTTGATGACAATATTATTGTCATCCCCATGTTGGCTTAAATCACTGTGATCCCTCACATATAGGACCTTAATATATCCATTTAAATATACAGAAGAAGGATGGGAAAAATACAAGCTGGATGTGTAGTATTTAAATATATGTACATTGTCTATAATAAACTTAATGTAATTAGAAAAGACTTGAACTCAGACCTTTATGTTTTCTAATCCATCTTATATAACTAATACACATAATCACATGCATATGAAAAAGACAAATGATCTCCAATGTGTATATTTTGTGCAGGGTTAGAGTGAATTAAAGTCAACATGAGTATGATAATAATATTAGCATTAACTATAGCCTTCAGCATGCTGTCATCAGAGTAATGATAAGAATGATTGAAGAGTTTGGGAGTGGAGATGATTAAAGCTAGTCCATTAAAGTTTGAAAATTTTATATAAACTGTACACTGATTATATATATGTATGGGAGATGGTGATCTGGACCAACTGATGAGTTTAGGTTCAATATGATATATATATATATATATATATCATATTGAAGAGTTTAGGTTCAATATGATATATATATATATATATATATATTGAAGATCATTTATCTTTTTCATATGTATGTGGTAATGTATGTCAGTTGTATAAGATGGAATACATAGCTGTAGAGAGCTTGATAGTCTGAGTTCAATTCTCTTCTAATTACATTAAGTTTAGTATAGACAATATACATGCATTTAAACATTATGTATTCAGCCTATATTCTGCCCATTTCTCTTCTGTATATTTAAATAGATTTATTAATGTGAAGGGTCAGAGTGAATTAAAGTCAACATGGGTATGACAATAATATTGGCATCCACAAGGGCTTTGAGCATTCCATTTTTCAATGATATAAATAGCTGAATAGTTGGAATGTGGAAAAGATCGAAGCTTGTCCATTAAAGTTTGAAGGCTTGCTATTTCAATATAATGTAAACACTGATTGTATATACATGTGGGAGATGATAAACTGGACCAACTGATAAGTGCTGGTTCTGCACAAAATATGTATATTGGATATCATTTATCTTTTTCATATGCATGTGGTCATGTGTATCAGTTGTATAAGATAAAGTAGATAGCTACAGGGTGATTGAAAGTCTTTAGTTTAAGTCGTTCTAATTTAAGTTTAGTATAGACAACTCCAAAGTAAAGTTTAAACTTTTCTTAAAGCAATGTAATTCAATAATAAACAGATATTTGTGTATAAGAAAAGCTTATTTACTAGTTTTAACATAATGTACTAACTTCTATTGACATAGTGTGCTAAGTATACTTTTAACTAACTTGTAGCAACAACAGTGAATTATGTAAATTAACTCATTTACATTTTATAATTGACACATTATAAATCTCCACTTCACTAAATCATATAATTCTTTGGAACTGTTGCTGCTATGATTATGACTTCAAGATATTTGAAAGCATGCCTAGCATACTATGTCAATAGAAGTTAGCAACTGATAAATAAGCTTTTCTCAACAGTAACAAAGTGCATATTTATTATTGAAATATATATTTATAGTAAATACTGTTATATATCTATATATTATGTATCTGTATGTAAAAATTACTTTAATATATATGAAATCCACATTTCTTATTACACATTAATACTCGCGAAATCTTTCGATTTACAATGAGTCAATGGAAAGATTTTATTGTTAGAAATATATTACAGTAATTTAAAGTTGTAATTATAAATTTATTAAATGCACATTGATTACGTAAGTAATATTTACTGAGGCTATAACCTCGACAATATGTGTACAAAATGTGATAGCAGGGACCTCTACAGATGTTTTAACCACAAGCTTATGCTATGGAAGAAAAGAGGGGAACTCTTCTTTACTTCAACCTGTAGAGGTCCCTGCTATTGCATTTTATATGCATATTGTCAAGGTTATAGCCTCAGTAAATATTACTTACATAATCAATGTGCGTTTAATAAATTTATAATTACAACTTTAAATTATTGTAATAGATTTCTAACAATAAAATCTTTCCATTGACTTCTTGTAAATCGAAAGATTTCACGAGTATTAATGTGTAATAAGAAATGTGGACTTAATCAGTGAAGTATTGAATAGCTTCACACTCGCAGATCTAACCGCTTCAGCTTCACCTATTTAAATAGAAAGTAGGTTGAAGTAAAGAAGGGTTCCCCTCTTTTCTTCCATAGCATAATCTTGTGGTTAAAACAGCTGTAGAGGTCCCTGCTATCACATTTTATATGCATATTGTCGAGGTTATAGCCTCAGTAAATATTACTTACGTAATCAATGTGCGTTTAATAAATTTATAATTACAACTTTAATATATATTGTATATGCATTTACATGCACATTAGTTACATTATATAAATATAAATGTCAGTCTTTTACAACCATGAAAAAAAAACACAGACACAGATTTGATCCAAGTATTATTAAAATAATGTGCAAAAAAAAGATGTGACAGGAAACACAAAATTAAAGAGGTATGTTTTATTGCACAAAATATATACATAATAAACCAAAGATTGAACAGTATTCAAATTAACAAAAAATGGATCATCCCAACAGAATAAACATAAATATAATGATACTCAGCTCAATTAATTCCAATAATATATACACACTCTGTTTGGGCACTTTAAATTATTATGTGTATGTATATATAGATATAGTTATGTTACTATTGAGATATTTATTTTTAGAGATAGGGGTTTTAAAACATTGCATTATTTAAACAGTCAAGTGTCAATCTTGAAATTCGAGTATTTGAGTTATGGCAAAATTAATTTCCTGCCTTTTTTGTACAAAAGCCAGTATAATATTTTATAAATTCTGTGATGAATTAAACATACAATCTGTATTTTATAAAAAAAATTTTTTCTGAATTGTGATCATTTGTTGAGAAACAAATTTCAATCATCAAGTTTTATATTTTCCAATAAAAAACTTGTTTTTATGTATTTATGAGTTGAGTCTTTTTTTAATATTAAAGTTTAAAACATGCATTTATTTTTTTTGTAATATAATCGCTTAATTAAGATGAGTAGTGTCATTAAATATTTGAGTAGTAAAAGCAATACTCTAGAGTATTATCATTTCTGGAGTTTGGCAGCCACTGTTTTATGATCTGTAAAGTTACATGGTTCAACTTACAGTTAATGCTTTTCTGTATTTTATCATATTTTTGATAGTTTTCATCTTCCATTCATTTATCATTATAGATGTGCCAAGTTAGCAGTAAAAAGTACTTTTAATGGCCACAGTCTTTTGAAAACAAATAAGGTCATTGAATTAATACAACAAGAAACAACAACTATAAATCATAGTCTTATGGCACAAAACTGTCATTATTTGCACTTTGACTTTTAGTTAATGCCTTCTCCTGTAAGTATAGCTATGTTTAAATTTAATGAAAATATATCTTTTCATAGCTCTCAGCTGTAGTTTCTTTCTTGTCAGTGTTTTTCTTTTTTTTGCTCTTAAATTCTTGCTTTACTTTCAGCACCACAATGTCCACTTATCAGCTATTTTTAATCATCAACTGATTATGGGATTTAATTTTAATTTATAGAAAAAAAAACTTAAAAATTTATTTCTAAAATTTTGGAAATTTATTTTACCCTTTATTCAATTTTGAGTTGTTATATTTATGATTCATGTATCTATGATTTCTTTCTTTACAGAAAGATGCACTTTGATTACTTCAAACACTTTCTTAAACTATTAAAGAAATAAGGAAATAGGAATCTATTTTACATTTATTTCTTATAACTACTATAGATTTTAAAATATTTAAATATGTACAGTGTTATGAATCTTTTAAATTAATTTCTGTTTCATCATTATAAGTTTGCATTTAATAAGTTTACTTTTTTTTATTATTTAGATGAGATATTCCACTTAAAACAAAATTTAAATTATTATTTTATTTTTTTACTTTTACACTTCAATTTACATATTATAAGGATCTTACTTAACTACTTTAATTGGGATAAGGTAACTTGTAATATAGAAAGATATTAAACTTGCTGTTTTTTGAAGGTTTGTGATAATGGTATTTTAGTTATATTTATATATTGGACTATTTCCAGCATCTAATATTAAGTATGGAATGACTTTATAAAAATTTAACTTTATTTAATTTTTTTAATTACATTCAACTGTAAGTAATAGCACATAGCACAATTTTTCCCAGTAGTATTATTCTACTATCTTCTTCAGGTGTTTCTGGCCTGACCAGTGACAGTAATAGCATGGGAATCGAGCCTGGATCCTTACTTCTTGAATATTGGATTTAAAGATAATGCTCAGTTATTTAGAACATTATTTTCAAATTCAATATTCAAGAATCCAAGAGTCCAGGTTCAATACCCATGTTAGTATTGTCATTGGTGAGGCCAGAAACACCTGAAGAAGAGTGGAGAATAATACCATTGGAAAAGGTTGTTCATACACCAACCCGTGTTTATTACTAACAGTTGAATATATTTGGAAAATTTAAATAAAGTTAAATTTTTTTAAAGACATTTGATACGTAGAAATAGATGATGGAAATATTTCAATATATAAATACATACTATACTTGCCTATGTTCATGTAATTACAATATTGATGGACAAATCAATGAAAAAACAGGGGATATAATAAATATGCCAATAATTGTAAACACGGATTTATAAAAGCTATAATTCAGAGTTATTTTTAATGTTGTCATTAATTAGATTCCAAGTTTAAAGAAAATAATTGATTCTCAATAATTTATTCTTTCTAATCAGCTAAATATTCTATCTGTAATTTTGGAAAAATTCTTTAATTTTGAAAAATCTTTATAATTAAAAGTCAAGTTTTTTTTTCTCCGAAGAAGTGTGATTTTTAGTTTGTAGTTAATCACGTTTAAAAGGGAAAGATAATTATGATATGTTTATCAAAAATTTTCCACAGTAATCCTATCTTATGTTTGGAAATCAGTATATACATTTCATATCACCTTAATTACAAACTGCTTCTGTTATATTTTAGAATTAATTGCAGGTTCTGTAAGTATCATTAAAATATTTCTTAACATTTCAGCTGGCAACTGAATTTAATCATTGATACTCATTACAAAAGGCAAGAAAATAGTAAAATATGTGATAAACTTTTTATGAAATAAATTATTACATTAAGCAGCGAGTTAGTTAAAAAATGTCATTAAAAAAGCACAAATAATCCCAAAAATTATTTAAAACAAATTATTACATTTTGATATATTATTGATTAACATATATATATAAAAGATATTTACAAGATTTGTTTATCATTATGTTTGAAAATCATTATATATGCATTAAAACTTTTATTCTTCGATATTACTGATGCCAAGAGTTTGTAGAATGAGATTAGAGATTATCGTCTATTATATAAAATCATAGAAAGTAAATTTAATTCTAAAAAGTAGATATGCATTTCTAGATTAAAACATATTAGAAACAATTATAAAACGAAGGAGATTGAAAATAATTAATAAGTAAGATTACAGAAAGAAATTATTGTAAAAATAGTTTAGATACATATGTAAAAATAAATTGACCTTGTTATTATTTATCATCATGATTTTAAATTATGATCTTTTTAAATGTAATCTAATTTTTTTAATTTATAGTTTCTCCATGTCACTTCAACAAACTATCCTATCTCATTCATACAAGGTTTTATTCTCCGTTTTTTTTTTTTTTATATTTTGTGATGCAGTTTAGGATTTAAACCATCCATTTACTATTAATATGATCAATGTAGCATTCTTTCAATGGTTTATTTTTTCACATTTCACTTTTTATTTTTTCTAATTTCCACCATACATCTCTTCACCTTTCATTGTCTGGTATGAAGTTTTGAATAGCTCTTGTATTAATCTTTTAAGTCATAGATTTATATGCATGTAAAAACTTGTAAAACACAAGTGATTAAAAATTTTTTTCAAACTTTATTTCTTTTAAATATTAATATCAAATGCACTTCATACAAGCTTAATTTTATGATTAATCTTATATACTATAAATATTTTACAGTATTTATAATTTTACTATATGAATAAAATTGATGTTGAATAAATGGGTAGAAGGTTCAAATTTGAGTTTTCAACAAATAGTGTTTAATTTAATATAAGTGATTGATAAGACATTCTATTTATTATAAATGGTTATGGTCAACATTTTTTAATGCACCCAATATAATCAGAAATGCAAAAAAATAATAATTAAATTTCATAATTTATTGCTTATCTCCATATATAATTCTTAATTGATCTGAGGGAAATTAAGTGGATTACCAGAATAGACTTTGAAACCACCAAAACATCACATGATCATCATACTCTTCATACAGTAGGACTACCCAATGCAAGCCTTAGTAATGGATGCCAGAAGACCTGCATAAATCTCCATCTAGTGCCTACTCATCCAATATCCCCAAACTTGTTTCTAGCTTGTGGCTTTTGTCAGTAAGAAACTTTGGATCTGAGAGTACTGCATCTAGATATAAGGATCTAATTCAATTCTCACAGCCATCTTTTACCTATTTAGTTAACTATAAAGCTAATAGCTCAAAATAAAAACACCATAATGTTTTCAATCCAAGATGAAACCACTTTTCCAGTTATAGACAAGCCACAAACTAGAAACTAGTCTGGTTATATTGGATGAGTGGGTACTTTATGGAGATTTATGCAGAAGCCTTTCTGCATCCATTGAATACTAAGGCTTGCATTCAATGACACTACTGTATGGAGAGTTTGTTATTGCTAAAAATAGACTTTGTTAGAGACATTAACTTAACAAAAAAGAAATTTATAACACAGAATACTCATTCTTATAAATATTAACAAAGTTTTAAAAATGATAATTATTCTGTTAGTGGTGCAATGTCTTAAATTATTGAGGCATTATTAATAACTAAAATACCACAACTCTTATGTCATGGGTAAATTTTTGTAGCAGTATCATTCATGTGCTAATATAATCAGTAAAGATGTGGTAGCAAATAGAAAACCTTGCAAAATTAATCTGATTGGAGTAATCAATAAGAGGAGCACAAACAGATTTTTCTGATCATCAGATAAGATTTGAGAATGAAATGATAAAAAATTAACACTTGTAAAAATGGGAGTGAAAAGCTCTCGATTAACTAGGTCAAAGGCCGGTTTGAAGTTGAGCCATGCAGTGCAATAGTTATCTTTGTTTTGCATAATATTCTGCTTCTTGAATTTTTTAAAAATTGTAAAAGAATAATGTTATGTAATTCATTAGGATTAAGTTTAGGAAAAAAGTGTCAATATTTTGTAGTCACTATCACATTCATTTTAGTACATATTCAAGGGTTTTATAGATGCTTGAAAAAGGTAAAGATGTTTCTGTTGAATAAGAGTTGAATATGATTTTAGTATTTTAACAATCAATAAAAGAATTTATCAAGCATTATTAGCCGAGAGGTCATCACAGCCACCTTGCAAACAAGTAGTTGGTTGCAGATGGCTGTGGATTTGCACCCCAGCCGATGATATGACATATGAAAAAAAAAAGAATTTATGTTTTTTACCCCAAACTTTTTGAGTTGTTTTAAAATTTTGCTATCAGTTAAACTAAGCTTTTTTTATATTTTAATTTATCATAAAAATTATGATATTTGCAGTTGAGAGTCTTTTGTTTGATTAAATCTGAATTTTTTAAATTCTGGATTCCTATTTTTTCTATTCCAGCACACTATGTAAGTCTACTAATTAATTTAAAATGCATAATTTTGTTCTTTCTTTAAATGTTTAGAAGGAGTCGAGAAGTTTTATTAGAAATTGTAGTTTCTGTTAAAATATAAAAATCTTATAATAGATGACATTTGAGAGAATGTTAGTATGATGTTTTTCTCTCTTTAATTATTACTTTTTGACTTTGTATCAATTTTAAAATTATGCATTGTAAAGAATTATTAATGTCATCAAGAAGTATCCAGATAATTTCTGAGTTTTTAATTTGTTAATTGAAATTTATTTTAGATAGTAGTGATTTAAAGTGATTTCCCAAATTATAGTATTTTGTAATCCTGCCAATATGTTATTGGAAAATAAATATCAGTGGTAGGTCAGATCATTGGGAGTCATGTCTAATGAAGGAAAATATTTTTCAAGATGCATATAATTTATTTATTACTATTTGTTGTTTGTTTTAATATTTTTATAAGTTTATATTTCATTCTTACTGCTATTAAATATTACAATTAAAATTCTTCTGCACCCTTTTCTTTCTATTATTTTTATTAAATTTAAAAATGTTAATATCTACACTAATTAAAATTATCAGCAAAATAATTAAAGAAATAGCATAATGCAGTTATGATGGTGAAGAAAATTATAATAATAATTTGGGAGGACAAATATTTATCTACACACTTCCTCAAAATGAATAAAATGTATATACTTCGTTACTTGTGTCATGAAAATGAATGATGGTGAAGTATCAGAATTGATGTTATTAATGTTTTGGAAAAAATCATCTGTTTAAAAAAAAATTTTTTTTAATTCTACCAGAAATATATTAGCAATTGTTAAAGTGATGTAAGATCATCTACAAGAACATTGCTTTGGTTTATATCTTTTACTTACAAATTCAAAAGCTCTCTCAATTTTAACCAAGAACTGTTTAACATTGTGAATAAAATAATAGCTACTTTGAAATAAATTGAGATACTGCCAATCTCACTGCACTCATTACAACACCTATCTGACAGCCAATCAGATGACATGATAGCTGCTCAAATGACAAACCCAAACACACAACAAACATTTTATGAGAAAAGCGCAGCCCCTTCTCTCAACTTTTCTTTCTACATATCTAAGCCAGTCATAAGTATTTAGGTTTTAAAGCTTGAAGCTTTAAATGTCTTCACAAATAACTCACTCAGTCTAAATCATAAACATGCAATGCGAAATCCTATGATTTACTACATAGTAGTTTTTAGAATACATAACAAGCAGTAAAGTATGTAAATGATATTTTGATTTGCGAAGCACAGATAGTTGAAAATTGAAATAAATTGAGATACTGTCAAATCTCACTGCACTTGTTACAACATCTATCCAACAGCCAATTAGATGACATGATAGCTGCTCAAATGACAATCAAACCCAAACACACAACAAAGATTTTACGAGAAAGGGGCAGCCCCGTCACTCAACTTTTTTTTCTATATATCTAAGCCAGTTATAAGTATTTAGGTTTGAAAGCTTGAAGCTTTAAATATCTTCACAAATAACTCACTGAGTCTGATTGGCTGTCGGACAGGTGTTGTAACGAGTGCAGTGAGATTTGGCAGTATCTCAATTTATTTCAGTTTTCAACTATCTGTGCTTCACAAATTAAACTATTATTTAATAGCTACTTTTGTAGCACAGGCATCATGGTTTTTTGTTTTTTTCTTTTCATTACTTTATGATTAAATAATTTGTTTCTTTTAAATATTCAACAGATTCTGACATCTTTTAATTCTTGTATAATTAATAATATTTAATTAATCAAACAAATGCTTGAATTATCTTAGTCTTGGAAGAAGTTGTGTAATCATTATATTTATGCTTATGAAATTTTAATTTTTTGAGGATTTTTGAACAAAAATGGCAATTGCCTACTGGTGAGTTATGGATGTGTTAAAATTGACATCTTCATTAATTTATAAATTTTAATACTTTTATTCTTTATTTACTATTTTTTTAAAGTAGTGTTTAATATGTAGCTTATGCTGAGGCAGCATATGTGGCAACTTTACTATAACAACAACAATAATAAAGAAGAAAATGTCATCTAAATATTCTTGCAATCATATTCTTATTTAAAAAATATAAGAAGATAGCTGAATAATTAATTGAGTGAAATAAATAAAATTATAAAAGATTCAACCAGACTATGTCAATCTTAATATTAAGAATAATTTACATATAAAAACATAAATTATTTTAACTTCATTTAAGGTATTTGTCATCTTTTAAATAAATCATCTGAAAACAATAATATTTTGTATAACAAATGTAGTTGGCAAAGTGCTCTTTTATAGAAAAATTCAATCAATAATTTTTGTAAATAGAAACTTTGCAGAATTCTCTTATATACCTTTAAAAATATATTAAGTAGTAATCTTCCATAAAATGAGACTTAGAAATATGACATTTCCTTGTGTCACATAAAAATTCTTTCTTACCAAAATTCTTAACAAGAATACAAAAAGTAAGAAAAAAATGATCAACTTATAATCTAAAAACAGGAAAACATCTTATAAATTTAACATAATATAAAAATTCTGTGCTAATTAGAAATGATTTTGGATTATATAAGCTTAACTTTTTTATTCATCTCTCAAAGGCAAAATCTAAAATTTCACTTTGGGTTATCATGTTAAAACTGTATTATTTGTTTAGCAGTTGTATAATTCTGTTTTATGTTGTATATTGGTTCAAACCAATTTTTGAATACACAAATAAATATTACACTTTTTCTTTTGCATTGTAATGTTATATTCAATATAAATAACAAATCTCTTCAGTTGTATACTTAGTGTTATGCAGTTTATATTTAAATATATTTTGTTAGTAATTTTGATTCTGCAACAATATTTTTTACAGCCATATAATTCTATAATTAAAAATCACTTCTTTTCTTTTCAAAAACTTTATTTGATGTATATATATATATCCACTTATTTCCAACGTTTCGACTATCTTTACTCTATAGTCATTTTCAAGGATCTAGAAAAAACATTACATTATAAACAAACTTCACATAATAAAAACAAAAATAAAAAACAAAAATAATCAAAAACAATATAAAGCATATAAACCCATAAAATTTAAAAATAAATAAAATACATTAAAATCAATTAAATTAAAAACACAAAACATACACCACACTTACTTGACTCCCTTCTCAAAAAACTTTCCCTTTTTACATTTTTTTATCCAAAAAACCAATTGTTACAATAAAAAACTTATTTCCTTTTTCTTTCTTATATACTTCAAAAATGAATTTATTTCCAAAAATAATTCTTTATTCATGTCTTATCCAATTCTATTTAAAACAGGTTTATATCTTTTTATATATAAACTCTCTTTTACCATTCTTTCTTTATACAATCTAACCCCCTCCAACATCTTTTACCATTCTTCCTTTATACAATCTAACCCCCTCCAACATTTTAATCTTAAAATCTGTATGTCCAATTTCCTTACTATGTATATTTACATTAGAATTCCTATCTCTCAAATTCTAATGTAAATATACATAGTAAGGAAATTGGACATACAGATTTTAAGATTAAAATGTTGGAGGGGGTTAGATTGTATAAAGAAAGAATGGTAAAAGAGAGTTTATATATAAAAAGATATAAACCTGTTTTAAATAGAATTGGATAAGACATGAATAAAGAATTATTTTTGGAAATAAATTCATTTTTGAAGTATATAAGAAAGAAAAAGAAAATAAGTTTTTTATTGTAACAATTGGTTTTTTGGATAAAAAATGTAAAAAGGGAAAGTTTTTTGAGAAGGGAGTCAAGTAAGTGTGGTGTATGTTTTGTGTTTTTAATTTAATTGATTTTAATGTATTTTATTTATTTTTAAATTTTATGGGTTTATATGCTTTATATTGTTTTTGATTATTTTTGTTTTTTATTTTTGTTTTTATTATGTGAAGTTTGTTTATAATGTAATGTTTTTTCTAGATCCTTGAAAATGACTATAGAGTAAAGATAGTCGAAATGTTGGAAATAAGTGGATATATATATACATCAAATAAAGTTTTTGAAAAGAAAAGAAGTGATTTTTAATTATAGAATTATATGTACTGTATATTTTTGAAAAGAAAAAAGGATTGAGTCGTAATTAGAAACAGAAGTAAATGGATTTATTTTTTACAGCTGTAAAAATGGAAATTTATAAATGTATCATATTATTTACATAAAACAATATATATACTGCACCCTGCCAATAGAACAATGACCCCTAGAAGATATGCCAAATTCCTATATTAGGCTATCCTATGGCTTTATCAAGGTATCATCAAAGACTCTTATTATTTTGTCAATCATCTTTGATCAATATTAACAATTGTGAGACTCACCTATCCTATCAACAAGATTGCATATCCTTTAACATTAAACAAATATAAAAGCATTTATTCAATGGGATGAGAATATCAAGATACTCCTCCTTATTGAGTACCCCAATACTGCTATGACTAACAATAATGATTAAATGAATATAATAAAACATCTATAATTATTAATCTTCAATGAATTAATGAAATTATACTATCATGTTATTGTATATTGAATTTTATTATTATTACTTCTATAGAATTATAATTAACAATAATCATAATAATAATTTTATACTAAAGAGATCTCAGAATAATCATTGATTTTTTTAATTAGTTATTTAATCTGCCTATAAAATATCAAGAGGAATTTTACTGAACTCTATAGGCAGTGCATCAATCTATAAAAGATTTATAACCTGAATCTACAATCAAAATTGTACTACTATTTTATATTTATGTTCCCTAATACTTACCATCTAAATTGTAATTAGATTTGATACTTTCCGTAATAATTAATTCATAATTTAATTCATTATAAATAAGAATACTTTAATAATTTGCAATTTTGTCAATGACTTATGTGATCAAGGCAGCTTACATTAAGTTAAAATCTTTTTTAAGAGTTACGGGCTTAATTGACTGTTCTATTGTTTTAACCTGGATTAATTTCTTATTTCACTCTCAAACTGTACACTTTGAGTTCATGTGATGTAGTGACAATGACTCTCAGAAAAGAAATGCAATTTTTAATATTCAAGTTAACTTTCAAAACAACTTAAATAATATTATTTACAAGATATTTTAATAAACATTTTTAACTAACAGGTAATGTAAAATAACAATAGTAATTAAGTTATATACCAATGTAATATAATAACACTATAAACAGTTGAAAAATTTCCATTCCATTTTTTTGTACCTTTTAGATATTTACAATAAAAAAAAACCTTTTCATATAATCTGGTGCTGTTATGATAATTACCTTTATTTTTTTTGCTTTTTTTTTCGTTTTATATCACAAATCAGGTGTTTCTCTTAGATCGTCATTCTTCCTTTTTTTATAATTATCACCCCATTATAAGTTAGGCTTTAAATTATAAAGACACAATTGGAATATATTAATTATTATATTCTTGCTTTAATACAATAATCTTATTATAATATGGTGAAATGTCACCTTTTATGTATTTTTAGATACCATGATATTCATTCTTAAATATTTATTTTTTCTAAGAAAATATTACTATAGTAATTATAAAATCATCAGTTAATTTTTCAATCTCAAACTCCATCTTCTTATGGTTTTATTCTTAACCTATATACTAAAATACAACCAATAAGAATTTTATGCTGTGTACAATTAAATCTGAACCCTTATATCTTCCTGTAATAATTTTCATCTATAATTTATGAGATTCAGATAAATGTTAATAGACACCCTTTTGTTGTATTTAAATACAATACTTACCTTTGATTTAGCTAACATCTTAAATATTACCTTCATATTTCTCACTTATATTTGTTTACTATCTTTCTTATAACTATTTGTTTATACAAATTACAAAATAAAATTAGTTATAATTCCTTATAATTATATTAAATTGTTCACTGTAAAACATAAGATCAAATTTAAAACATCGTTTCTCCTTTTCAATATTATATATTTAAACACCAACCCATCCTCTCTTCATAAACTACATATTGTTAACTACTTTTAATAATATATTTCATTAACTTTTTTATCATATCTATTTACTTTAATTATCTAACACTATTTGATAAAAACATAACTTTTAAAATAATTAATGACCTAGATAACCAAATTAAATCAATTATTCATTTCATTCTCTATTAATCTATTCTGTTCATCCCTATTGTAATAACAACTGTTATAGTATAGAAGTTCAAAAAACTTCACATAAATATATCGGAGAGACTTTCTTTTCAAAAAAATTTATTGATATACATTATGTAAACTACATAAATAAAATATAAATATCCAACGTTTTGTCTATTTTTCAATAATAATATGGACTTTATCAAGGTTCTATAAAACAGAGAAAAACAACATTAAAGATAATAAAAATAAAAAATAAGAAAATAAAAAATATAAAATAATAAAAAAGCGTTGTGTGTTTGAGAGGTGGTAGGACGCACATACCACACTCTCTATTTAAAAAGGAAAAATGAAAAGACTGTGATACCTTGAACCAGCTATTGCCATCTCCAGAACATTATCTTCCAATGGAGGCGTCACAGGAATTAAAAGCAGAAACCTGGACTCTTCTACCGTGAGCTATGAACTTTACAAATTAACAACAACCAAAAAAAGTAATTAAGAACTTTCGTCAGTGATTTTTTTTTTCAAAGATTCAGCTAATTTAAATTTTAAAATGAACTCTTATTTGATTTTCAAATTAATAATTGATTGTTTAAATTTATATAGTTAAGTTTTGCTAAAATCATTTCCATTTTATTATTTTTATTTGTAGTAATATTTATTGTAGAAATTATTAAATGCATTACATTTAAGTTGGGTATAGGCATTGCATAGATTCGTTAGCAGTTGATTATGTTGTGGTTTTCACATTCGATTAGAATATATGGGTCAACGATATCACTGCAAGCATCTTACGATGAATGCTAATGTGATTTGTATATTCCCTATGCAAGTGACGTTTATCGATGACTTTGTATTTTGATCGGTTGTGTTTAATTTGGAATGTTTTTGACCGTGGAATCTGTGCAGCTGATCTGTACTCAACATTTTAAAGCAAATTTATAAAAATAATCTGTGCGAATGTATTTAAATGTTAAATTTAAGTCGGTCGTGAATGGCTATATAGTTTTGTAAAGTTATATTAAGGGAGGGTAATCTTAGGTTATTCGTTTCGTGGTTGAATTGGCTCAATGGATTGGATATATTTGTGTAATTAGTAGATGTAGTATGAGGTCCGCTACGGGCTATTAATCTTTATTCCATCTTTTCTTCAACAATTTATTCTCCTTGCATATTTATTTTTTATTAAATATTTTATGAGATAGTTTTACTTTCTTACACTTGTTTTAATGAAATAAAATTAGGAATGTGTGAAGCACTGGAGAGAGAAGCTATAATGAGTACAAATTATAAGACTATAAAATAATCAGCAGCTTAGCACTTTCGAGGCAAATTGCAAGCACTAAGCTGCTGATTATTTTATAGTTTTATAATTAGTACTCATCATAGCTTTATCTCTCCAGTGCTTCACATGCTCCTAATTTTATTTTATTATAATTATCGCAAGAGAAGTTTAAAAACTTAATATTTTACACTTGTTTTATACATTTTCTCAATTCTAGATGATAGATAATGCTTTCATTCATGCTAGCAAACCATTGTTATTCTGTACACATATAAATATAAACATCCTTTAACCTATATATAACACTCAGTCTAAATTTTTTAAAACATTATGTCAAAGGAATATTAAAATTAGTACTGTTCAGTTTTAATCATTTTTTCAATTAAAATTTTATTCAAACATGCTTTAAGATTTATCTTTGAATATGATGTATACTTTTCCATTTACACCTCATTTTGTTATTATTATCTATTACTACTTTAGTTCTAAATAATATTTTTGTAAAATGCATACTTATCTCTGTCAAAAATAATTTACCTTTTATTTATTCCTGGCTGATAACCTGATCTTGTCCAATTACTTTGACTCATATGACACACGAATACTCCAACTAGTTTAGCAATTAAATCCAAAATTTTTATTATTTCATTTATGCGCATTTTCAGTCCCCATTATTAAAAAAATGGTAGACTTCTTGGCTAGTGGCTGCCAAAAAATTAATGGGCTTTGCCAAATAAGCATGGTCCCGCTTGTTAAAAAACCTGAGGGTCAAAAAAATCTTGATAATCTTTGGCCTATCTCTATGGTGCCATTGCTTATTAAAACCATTGAAGGCCTTATTAGAGAGGATATACAAACAAACATTATTGGAAAATTAGCAACCTATCAGTTTGCAAAGAAAGGGAGCTCTACTGCTGATGCTGTCAGTCGATTTCGACTTCTAGTCGATCATGTTCGCAGAAAAAGAATGCCATGGCCAATTGCAGTTCAACTTGACTTTGCCGGAGCCTTTGATTGTGTCAGGATTGATGTGCTACTTGGTGTACTGGAGGAACTCCAAGTGCCTCTGGCATATCTTCAGATGATTGAGAACCTTCTCCTTAACAGAGAGGTGTTTCTTTCACTTGATGGAAGAGTTGCTCCTGGCTTTCGGCCTTGTGTATCCATCCCTCAGGGCTCGCCACTAAGTGCACTACTCTTCACAGTCTATGTGAACCCATTGCTGTTGAGCATCGAGTCTTTCCTTCCTGGGATTTATATTCCTTTATTAAGAGAGAACATATGCCATATTTCCTATATGGATGATGTGATTGTGTTTCTCTCATCTCAGGATGAGTTCTCTAGACTTGAGGAACTCCTACACAAGTTTGCATGTGAATTTGGCCTGGCAATCAATGGAGCAAAGTTGGCAATGTGGTCCATTCTGACAGGGAAGCAAATATCTGGTAGACTAAAAGCTCCCCACAAAAATTTCTTGGTTTTAGTATTGCTTCTTCTCTAGCAATCATGAGAAAAGAACTTGAAAATTCATTAATTTTAAAGATTGAAAAGACTGTTAATTCACTATCTAAAATTTATCTTTCTCAGTTTGGAAAGGTTGCACTCCTTAATTCTGTGATTTTACCAAAAATTATTTATTATCTAGCTGGTTTTTCACCAACAATTTGTTTCATACGCAAGGTTGAATTTCTATGTAGAAAACTGTGCTGGGAAGGGAAGACACCAGCAATAAGTCTTAATATTTTGAAAAAAACCAAGATATCTTAATGGTTTAGGACTGCATTCCATTAAAATTTTTCTGATACAGAGGACTTACAATATCCTTGTTAAAATTTTCAAAGATAATGCAAACATAGAAAGTCCCTTACCTTTTGAAAAAATAATCCCCATTGGTCGTCCACCCCCTCATAAAAAATATCTGGATGCAACAACAATTAACTATTGTCTTTAATAGTATCAAAAGCTCTAGCTCCATGTTTGATGAAAAAATATCATACTGTAGTTCTTATCAATTAGTTCACTCTGGTAAATCTAGGACAGATAATCTTCTCCCAGTTGCAATCCCTAATCTCATAAGGCTGACTAAGTTCCTGAAATTGGAACCAAAGTTTGTGGATTTTTTGGTTAAGGTCAACCTTGGAGCCTTGCCTACTGGGATGTTTATTTGTAATCAGAGGGGACACTGCATTGATACAGTGTGTACTCTTTGTAGAAGATTTGATGAGTCCATTGAACACATACTCTATCAATGTGAATGGTGGACTCGGTTATGGTATATTGCCCTACAGAGGATTACAGGATACAATTCTTCAAATGTCTACCTTAATTATGCATTCAAAAGTGGAAATTTTGGCTACATCTGCCTGGCCACTTTCATAAATTTTATCATATGGAAGATTAGATGTAAGGTATTATTTGATAGAGAGTTGGCCGGTCCTATTGAGGACATTTTCTTAAAGTTATTATATAAATCTAAAGAAAGTGATCTAAGAACATGCCTGCCTAGTCTTGCTGAGCAAACATGGAGTCAATTAAATATTTAGCAATGACCATGTATATTATTTATTCATGACACTTAAACTTTACATGCCATGGGATTTATATGCCAAATTAGATCACCCCTGATAATTAACATGGAATAAATTTTACTTTTAATCCTGTACTCATCATCTAATTTAATAACTAATTAGTCTTTAATGTATCAGACATGATTGTAAACATGAACTCTATATTACAATGTATATTTTACTTTTTGTGCAAATAAAGATTATTTTGGAAAAAAAATCCAGTGTAAATACAGTACTACCAAGGTTTTTCTTTAGAGAGTTTTTTCCTTGGTCACAATTTGGGATATATATATACAATTTTTCTTCTTCATTTTATATTATTTTCTCACTATAATGATTTCAAGAAATTTTCCAAGAACCATTAATTGTTGAGTTGCCCATAAAGATCAATTTAATTTACTCTTGCATTTTAATGAAGTGTTATAATCTATATCATTTAAATTATTATGTTGGTAAAATCCATTACTTTTTTTTTCCAAATAATAATATTTAAATAAATTTTTTCCAGACTTTTAGATTAAAAAAATAATAATAATCAGTTACTTGTTCTCCAATCTGTATTGATTTTTTTTTTTTTCAATTTAATATTCCCTCAATTTTTTTTAACAATTGTTTGCAGGTTGTTTATTGGTTGATTTTTCCAGCTTATTTGATTCTATATTTAATGAGTTGTTAGTATTTGATTTATATTTAAAACCAATATTTTCTATTTAAAATATTTCTCAATAAAAATAATACCATTTAAAAACTGAATAAAATACAATTTACTTTATATTGATTTAGATCATTTTGATTTTATTTTTATACAAATAAACTTCAATATTACTTTTATAATTTTTAATCATGAAATTTGCAAAATGAATCTTAGCTATTTATTTTTAAACATAATTTAAGATTTAATCAGAAATAAGAATTTCTTTTATTATATTAGACACACACAGTCAATAATTATCTGTCTATATAATGCATACTTGTTTAGAAGATCAGATTTGAACTTTATTATAATTCTAAATGCTATCAAATGTTTATTTATTTGTAACAATAATAAATTTATAGTTTATTGTTTTGTCTTTTATGTATATTTATAACCAACTATTTACCTAGCATTTATGTTTTTTATCTGACTAAATTGACTAAACTTAAGTTCAAACCTTTTTTGATTTAATGAAATTTAAAATTATACATCCCAAATGGTTATTCCCAATTTGTTTTATGATGGGGTGTACCAATATAAAGTGCACAATGTATATATATTTAGGTTTAGATACTCTGCCATTCTAACTATTATAATGTAAAAAAATAGTAAAACAGAGATTAAATACAAAATGAGTATGTAATGAACATTACATTATATATATATATATATATTTTTTTTTTTATATATATATATATATATATATATATATATATATATATATATATATATATCCATATATATATCCAATATATATATATATATATATATATATATACATCAACAAATGAGCATGCCAATATCTCTTAACAATCTTTTCAGAATAACCTTATCCTCAGACTGGTTTCTAGCTCTCACAATGATATTCAATCACTAGATTTAAAATATCAAGTCCAGCATTTTATCAATTTAGTTTAGTTAGTTATTTTAGCTACTGGCATGCTAATTATGTAACATTTGTAATCTAAGCTTATTAAATTAAGTCACATGATATATAACTTGATTTCCTTGCAATGTATCAACAAACATCTTCTAAATTACATTCTATAGAAGATATTAATGAGTATATAATTAATATAACACTACATTGATCATATGTAAAATACTTATATTTTATAAGTACAGCACAATAATGTGGTAAATGTATATATTTGTATATTTATAGTTCTGAAGGAGAATATTGTACAATCAAAAACTATTAGCATAAATATAAAGATTAAAAAGTACATGAAAATAAATACATAAGTGATTATTTATAATGAGAGATTAAACATTATTATGAAAAATATTACTGATGTATTCAAATCTAGTCACCCAAAAATGTCTGACCATTTTTAACTCATATTCATATTTGATGAAAAATTGCTTTATAAAAATGTCTAAAAATTTATCTAGATCAAATATATTACTAACTCACAACCTGATTTATTCCTAACTCAAAGTTTAAGTAAAATTCTCTTTTCTGCATGTTTATCTAGGAAACCCTTTTTAATAACTGAAGATTTATATTGTAAGAAATAGTCTACTAATATGATCCCAAACAAATTTATTGAAGGCATATTCATTTGAATTTAATTTTTAGAGGATGATTGGAATTTCATCAAAAGATAAAATTGCAATTGTGATTGTTGTGTTTGTCTGAAACAAAGTAAAATTTATCAGCTTTTAAATCCAAATCACAATCTCATTTATATACAGTTTATGTATTCAATAGCACAATTAAATACTTGATGAATCATCTCCTAGATGGAATTTTTCAGATCCTTAATAAATAATTATTTTATTATGCAGATCTAAAACCTAGATGTTGTTTTATCTTATAATTTTGCTTTCAGTAAGAAATTTTAGAATAAATTGTATTAGATTAGCAGTACCAAATTGCTACTAATAACCACATTATCACTGTTTGCAATAGTTGATATCAAGGCATCTTGGTCTTTCATTAATTGAAATGTATAAGTACATATATATAAAAAAAAACTATGATATACAATATTATTTTTGTTGTTAAGTGTAAAAAAGAATAAAACTTTAGATTGCATAAAAATAGATAATTGTAGGTATGGAAGGTCATGCTTGCTTATTGATTAAATTCAAATAATCTAAATTATAACAAATAGTTTTACTTTTCTCTTTCTAAATATTTTATATTTGTATAGTTATTTTCATCATTATTTATTTGGCTAAGGCATTTCATCTCATTAATCCAAAATATCTTCCAAATTTGTCTGTCATTTTCACTACCTTCACATTTTTTTAACTACTGTAATATTTGTGCAATAGATTATTTTGGAAAATGTTATTTCTATAGTCTAAAAAGTTAATGTGATTTAAGTATACTTTATATAATTTTTTTTTTTAATTTTCCTCATATCAAACTACAGAGAGATACTGATCACATATTTACTAATTTATATTTATTTGAGAATTTTTATTATCCATTACTATTTTAAATCTGTCAGTAACATTTTTTTTAATGCTGCATTTGAACTTTTTTAACTTCATATTTCATTTTGTATTAGAAATGGCTTTTGACCTTAACCGTTTATATTTCTTTAAAACTGATAATATCTATTAATTGTCTTATCTCCCTAGTAAGAAAATATTTAATACAAGTGAAGTAGCCTTTCGAAAATGTCAATAAAACATTTAGTTTGAAGAAGGAAGCAAGATTGAATTGATCGTTTTAAGGGGGAGGTAATAAAATGATGTCTGTTCTGTTTTTACTAAATTACTTTCTTACTTATTAGTGTCATAAAGGTTTCTGAAAGAGCTTAAAACAAGATCATGTCAACAAAACTATGATAACTAATAATAAAACATAAATCAAATAATGATTAATGACTATATTAATACTTTAATTTTGGTGTATGAAAAATTATTTACAAAAAATGAAAGTAAATATATATAATAAGTGACCTTTTTTTTTAAAAAAAAAAAATTAATTAAACTCACTTATCACTTTTAAAACAAATTTAGTTTTATTTGTACGAAGGATAGGAGGAAATAGTTTTTTTTTTAAATTAAAAATAATTTTTCATATTAAAACCCTGCTATCTGAACCTTGGAAATAAAGAATGCTGACAATTCAATAAACTCATTCAACTAGAATAATGCTTTTACAACGAATTCATAAGCATTACTAATTTGATGCATTTTGAATGTTTTTTTCACTAATGCTTGAATATAAATTTTATTGTTGTCATTAAATCCATCTCTATACTAACTATTAATTTTATTCATAGTTTATTCATATTAGCTGCTTATCAATTTAACTAATACTAATTTACTTATTTATTCACTTGTTTAACAGTTTAAAATCTGTTTTATAGATACGATTTTATTTGATCCTACTAATCTAGCAACAAATAATTTCTAAATCAAGAGGAAATGTACAAACGCTATTACATATGTCAAAAAATATTTGGCAAAAAATAAAATTTGGATGGTGCATGCCATTGTGATAAAAATGGGTTATTTCTAGTAAAATATTATTTTAAAAATGCAACTTTTTTAATAATGTTTATTAAGACTCAAAAAACAGAAGCTGACATAGTGATTATATTTCTTCATTTGAGTAATGCATTTTTTTTCTTTGGCAGCTAATTTAAGGGCACATTTTTTATTGATAGAATTGTTTTCTAAAATTTTATTAGTACTGCTTTCAATTTTAAAATAAATTGTTATCAGCATTAAAAAGTTATGAAAAAAGCATATTAGCTTTTTAAATAATTCTTTTCTACTTGCAAAACTTGATTTTACTATAGATTTAACTTATAGACTACACATTTATCCCAACATTTCAACTATTTAATTATTTATACTAAATCTCAGAGAAAAGTCACATTTCTGTAAAAAAATAATATTCTCACAAAAATATCTGTTATAAACAATCAATCAAAATACTACGCAGTAAACTCTATAATATTCAATATAAAAAATAAATAATAACTATAGCAAGCATATGGCAATGTATGTCATCCCGAGTACCATTTAATGACACTCAAAATGGCATACATTGCCAAAAGCTGGATATAGCCATTATTTATTTTTTATGTTGGTATATTAAATATTATACAGTTTATTCCGGAGTATTTTGATTTCCACATACCACTTATTAATATTTTAAAACAATGATTTTAAAATTAAATACTATCTAAAAAATCAATACTTAATTTAAATTAAGTAGGCATTGATTTTTAGATAGTATTTAATTTTTAATATCCTAAAATTATATGCAATTAATTATGTTTTAAATTATTAAGAAGTGATTTGCGAAAATAATTTAAATATTTTTTAATGTAAATGTAAGATTATATATGTATAATTGTTAATAATACATATTTTTATGAATCCATTATATTATTTTTTTATAAAAATATGATCTATGTCTGAGACTGACTACAAATAATTAAATTGTTGGTATTTTGGGGATAATTATGCATTTTGTAAGTTAATTCTGAAATAAAATCAACTATTGCAAAATAATCATCACATGATCACATTTCCTATACTAGCACATTAATTGTTGATCCAAAGCTCCTCACTGACGAAGGCCACAAGCCAGAAACTAGTCTGGGGATATTGGATGAGTAGGCATTGGATAGGGATTTTATGCACACGCCTTCTGGCATCCATTGATTACTCTGTTTAGCACAGGTGGCAATACTGTATGGAGAGTTTTGCTCTGTTTATTGGAAAATATGTAATTAATTTATTTAAATATGTTGGACTATGGTAAAAGGAAAGTATTTAATGAACAGATTCTTACACATGCATTTAATTTTCTGATTAATTTTTTACATTCGAGGTATTTATATTTTCGTTTCATTTGTTTGTGTTTTTGTTGTTGTTATAGGAGAAGGAGGAGGTGAAATATTAGACATAAAATATTTTAATTTTTGCTGGCATGTTATCTAAGTATAAACTAATTAAATTTAAAAAAAAAATCTGTCTGAAAAATGTTGTAACTCAATTGTTGTCTTTTAAATGACTGTTAGATAAAATGATGAGGTAACTAATTAATTTGCAAAAAATATGTACAATAGATTAAAATTTGTCATACACACATATATGTGTTTAATATCTCAGTATTTAATCATGTTATATATGTTTAAGGAAATTTACATGTATTTTTTTCTTTGTGGAGTAGCAATTGTTAGTAATGTTAAATATATTTAATTATATAAATAGGTAATGACAGAAATGATAGTTTGTAAGGATCCTGGGGAAGCTGCTTCACTCAGTGTATTTATGTAGGCAAAGAATACTCTGCAGATTTTAGTGTAGTAGTAAAGTGGTGACTCTGAAGCTCAAAATTCTTGAATAGTGATTGTCTTCTGTCATTTCTGGTGCTTAAATTTCTTATGAATGCTACTAAAACAACTTTTTAAAAAATAGATTATTGTAGGGCAGAGATCTTTCCAACAATAATGGAAAAAATAATTAATTACTAAGTTTTCCAATTTCTGGGTAGTGAGGGTTTGAAAGATTTCCCATTTTTGTTTAACCATTGGCACAATGGCAAAGTCGACTTGAGAACTAAATGTGTCTGTCGACTTGAGAACTAAATGTTCCTGGATCAAAGTTTATTTTGTCAGTTCTGGCACTTATTTATTATATGAGTTTATAAACAACTAATTGTTCAATTATTTGTTGTGCTTCTAGCTAAAATAACTAGATATCCATTTACTGATCAATATTGTATGGTTGTTTGGATTGCTATGGACCACCCAAGTTTTCCTTAGCTCATATTTAAATCTAGATTATCAATATGATAGATAAATAAAGTCTTTAAAGTAGTCTATGTATTAAAAAAATGAGATAGATAATTTTTTCTAAATCATCTATCCAAAGATTACATTTTTACATACCATTATAGATAACTTTTTCATATTTATCAATCCTGTTCTATATTGTTTTTCTTTACAATCATTTATCTTATTATTCTTTCTATAGTTCTTTTTAATATACTCTATATTCTACAAATACTAAGAATGTTATGTTTATTTTTTTTTTTTATATTGTAAATTACTTTAAATATTTCCTTAATAGTTTTTTTTTTAATTATATTTTCTTAAGTCATTAACTATTTTTATGTATTTTACAAATCCTAGTTATTTATTTCTTCTAAATAAGATTTTTTAAAACACAATTGCTATTTATATAGTTACTTTTGTAAAGTATGTTTTATCTTTTTATTGAAGTCATTCATCTGAACAGTCTTTAAAAATTTTTGACATTTGTAATTTGTAAATAATTTATAAGCTCTAACTTAAACTCACTGAAAGATTCCTGAAAATGAAAAATATAAACTATTATTACTTCCTCTCTTAACAATTTTTTTTCTGTTTGTGCATTAACCCTTACTTATATCTTACTCATCAATGATCACTTTTTCACATTCTTGAAATATATGTTGGATGCTTTCATATCAATTTCCTTTTATATTTAGGTATATAGATAAAACCACCTTTAAATAGTTCTTTATAGAATAAAATTCTTGGCAACAGCTTTTTCAGACGAACAGTAGAGAACATAAATCTTTATTTATAACTAGATTTTCTAATTGCTGGATTATGAGGATTTGAATGATTTTTCATCCCTATTTTACTTTCTAAGAAAATAGTGATTTACTTATTGACATTGGATGATATTATATAGATTAAGTAAGAGCAGTTAATCTGGAAGAAAATTTTTAAGCCTGAAGTAAATCTAAATATATCTCAAGTTTTCAAACCTAAATTCAAATCCAGGTTATAGATTATGGCAAGCATATGTGTTATTATTGGTATAAGCCCTACAAATATGTATATATGCACATAATGATTGTTATATATGAGATAATACTATTTATAATAATGAATTTTAATAATAAATATATTTTATATCCTCAAAAGCAGTTGGTTAATACTTACTGTAAAAAGAGTTTATGTGGGAACTTAACTGAAGTGAAAGCCATACTAAGAATCTTTTTTTTTTTTTATATAAAGTTAACCAGATATGATTTAGCTACTGTATATATTTTTAATTTTTTATTGACAGCTAATCCATTAACAATTTTAGAATAACTTGTTTTATTAAAATTTAAATTACTAATATGGTAGAGAATAACTTTATTCAAACCTAGTAAAACAATAATGTGAGCTTGATTACAAATCTCTTGAAAATATTATCTTAATTATCTGTACATTTATTTTAATCATTACCTACTAATGTTAAATTATTATCTTCTATCCAGATCAATATACAATTATTATATCAATTTTATATAATAATGACAAAGTTCCATTTGAACTTAAATTCTACATGAGCATGAGACATGATATCATGTTCTCTAAAATAGTTTCTATCTTTTTACTTGGTCTAAGAATAGGTTTAATCAAATTTGGAAACATCTGCAGTTATTTTAAGTGCTTGGGACTAAGCCACCATAATGAATTTTTTAAAATACTGGCCTGAGACATAATTTTCACAATAACTTCAGTTTTGATTATGTTACAGCAAAAACAATTACATTGCCAGATACTAGAAAAATTAAAGAAAACAATAAGCATAAAATAAATAGTGATAACTATCTAAAAAATAAGGAAAAAAATAAATTTTCACATCCAAAATAATTATTATTTTATTGTTGTTCTTAATTTGGAAATTAACATTAACTAAAATTCAAATTACATCTTCAGTGATAATTTCTTTGTATTTCTCACAAAATTATCTTTCTAAACATGTATAACATGTCTTACCTGAGATAATCCACAGCTTCACAATCTCCAAAAGAAGTCAGATATGACTTCTTCATTTTTATCTCATACCCCAAATGTTCTAAATGTCAAAGGCATCTATAAAGAAAAAAAAATCATCATAATAAAAGATACAAAAGAAATCATCATAGCAATTGGCTTCTTGTCTATCTAAAACTAGAAATTGTAGGCTATTGCCTATATCACTAATAAAATGAGTTTCATCTCTTCATTTTATATTTTTTTGTGTACATCAGTGATGTTTATATCCTTTATGGACACCAGTGATGTTTATATTCTTTATGCATAGAAGTGATGTTTATATTTTTTATGCACAGAAGTGATAGTATCTTGTTATATTCATTGTATCATATAGATATAATTTATTTGCATATAGTCCATTTGTTAGCTATAGACTTGAAAATAATGTTATGAAACATATAGCAAAACCAGAGTGACTCCAAAGCATAAACAAGAATAGACAAAAACATAAACAAGAATCAGAATTTGTTTATATGCTTGAGTATGCGATCTTTGTATACATTTGATTATTAAAAATAGAAATAAAACAAGCTAACTCCTTTTTAAAACTTGTTTTTTATATGACTATTACATGAAAAAAAAAATCCAACGTTTCGACTATTTTATATAGTCTTTTTCAAGGCATACTAAAATAAAATAATATATATATATATAACAAATATCACATATTCCATAAAAATAAATAAACAAAAAATTACAAAATGTATTCATAAGCAAAAATATACCTTATTTCACTCCCCTTTCCTATTACCAACAAACACAATTTAAAGAGAAACAATTTCCTTCTATTAAAAAAAAAAAAAATCTATATATATCCTTTAAAAACATTTAATTAAAAATCTATTATTTTCTTTTCTGTTTATCTATTAACATCCTATTTAATTCTGGTTTCATTTCATTAATGTATACACTTTCTTTTATCATCCTTTCATTATATGACTTAATACCTTCCAAAGGCTTTATATCAAAATCCCCATGCTTAAATTTATTCAAGTGAATGTAAACAGCAGAATTTTTATCACATAAATGATGTATTAAATGAAAGGATGATAAAAGAAAGTGTATACCTTAATGAAATGAAACCAGAATTAAATAGGATGTTAATAGATAAACAGAAAAGAAAATAATAGGTTTTTAATTAAATGTTTTTAAAGGATATATATAGATTTTTTTTTTTTTTAATAAAAGGAAATTGTTTTTCTTTGAGTTGTGTTTGTTGGTAATAGGAAAGGGAGTGAAATAAGGTATATTTTTGCTTATGAATACATTTTGTAATTTTTTGTTTATTTATTTATTTATTTATTTTTATGGAATATATGTTATTTGTTATATATATATTATTTTATTTTAGTGTGCCTTGAAAAAGACTATATAAAATAGTCGAAATGTTGGATTTTTTTTTTTCCATGTAATAGTCATATAAAAAACAAGTTTTAAAAAGGAGTTAGTTTGTTTTATTTCTATTTTGGATATTATAAACTATTTTGAAAAGAAGAACTATGTGCTTGATATATTAAATAATAATTTAATATATCAAGCACCTAGTTCTTTTCAAAATAGTTCATAATAGATACACCTGAACACACATGTGTCAAAAAGATAAATAATCACCAATATATGTATTTCATGCTAAACCAGCAATCACCAGTTGGTCCAGATTACCATCTCTACACATATATGCTACAAGTGCTCAGATATATATTAAGATAGCAAATCCTCCTACTTTAATGGACAGGCTTCAATATACTCCACACTCCAACTCTTCAACTGTCCATTCAATTGAAAATCTGATGATGGAATGCTCAAAGGCCACCTTAGGCCGAGATTGTTGTCACACTCATGTTGACCTAAAGGTCAATCTGACCCTTCATGTACAGCACATAATCCATTAAATACATGTACAAGGGATAGACAGACCTCTCTAATATGTAATAGATGAAATACACAGACTTACATATACCTGTGTCTGTATATGTAATAATAGACAGGGTATGAGCACAGACTTTCACATGAACCACCACTCTCCATTCTATCTCATAACACTGATACATCTGAACACACATATGTCGAAAAGATAAATAATCACCAATATTCATATTTCATGCTAAACCAGCAATCATCAGTTGGTCTAGATTACCATCTCTACACATATATGCTACAAGTGCTCAGATATATATTAAGATAGCAAATCCTCCTACTTTAATGGACAGGCTTCAATATACTCCACACTCCAACTCTTCAACTGTCCATCCAATTGAAAATCTGATGATAGAATGCTCAAAGGCCACCCTCAGGCCGAGATTGTTGTGCTGACCATTAAAGTAGGAGGATTTGCTATCTTAATATATATCTGAGCACTTGTAGCATATATGTGTAGAGATGGTAATCTGGACCAACTGATGATTGCTGGTTTAGCATGAAATACGTATATTGGTGATTATTTATCTTTTCAACATGTGTGTTCAGGTGTATCAGTGTTATGAGATAGTGTGGAGAGTGGTGGGTCATGTGAAAGTCTGTGCTCATACCCTGTCTATTACATATATAGACACAGGTATATATAAGCCTGTGTATTTCATCTATTACATATTAGAGATGTCTGCCTATCCCTTGTACATGTATTTAATGGATTATGTCCTGTACATGAGGGGTCAGATTGACCTTTAGGTCAACATGGGTGTGACAACAATCTCGGCCTAAGGGTGGCCTTTGAGCATTCCATGATCAGATTTTCAATTGGCTGGACAGTTGAAGAGTTGGAGTATGGAGTATATTGAAGCCTGTCCATTAAAGTTGGAGGATTTGCTATCTTAATACATATCTGAGCACTTGTAGCATATATGTGTAGAGATGGTAATCTGGACCAACTGATGATTGCTGGTTTAGCATGAAATACGTATATTGGTGATTATTTATCTTTTCGACATATGTGTGTTCAGGTGTATCAGTGTTATGAGATAGTGTGGAGAGTGGTGGGTCATGTGAAAGTCTGTGCTCATACCCTGTCTATCACATATCACAGGTATATATAAGCCTGTGTATTTTATCTATAAACATAATTATAAATAATAAATTATTATACTTTTTGAAAATCATTATTTTTGTAAAAATAAGTGGATTAGTGTAGGTAGAACTTTAGAAAATTACCATATGAATTAATTCTATATGAGCATAAATAAATATATAACTACAAACTAACGCACACTAATTACAAACTAAAATTAATAAAATAGATAATTTTTTCAAAAAATTAAAAAAAAAATTAAATGTTATTAAAAAAATTAAAATTTTACTTACGAGTCATTACGTTGAAGCTCTATTGTAGGCCTTGTTTGTGAATAACACACGGCAAATGTTAACTTGTATTCGGTAAACCATTTTTTTTTTCTTTTATCGCTTTGTGGTAATTACAAAAGTTATCAAAAAAGAAAAAAAAATTAAATACTGTGGTCGATTAAAACTTGCCAAAAATCCAAATTTCAATCGCTAAAAGCTTTGTCATTGAGCTATCAAATGCCCATATTTTGGTTGACATCATACTTATATTTTTTTACATCAGTAAATATGTAATAGACAGGGTATGAGCACAGACTTTCACATGACCCACCACTCTCCACACTATCTCATAACACTGATACACCTGAACACACATATGTTGAAAAGATAAATAATCACCAATATACGTATTTCATGCTAAACCAGCAATCATCAGTTGGTCCAGATTACCATCTCTACACATATATGCTACAAGTGCTCAGATATATATTAAGATAGCAAATTCTCCTACTTTAATGGACAGGCTTCAATCTACTCCACACTCCAACTCTTCAACCGTCCATCCAATTGAAAATCTGATGATGGAACGCTCAAAGGCCACCCTGAGGCCGAGATTATTGTCACACCCATGTTGACCTAAAGTCAATCTGACCCCTCATGTACAGGACATAATCCATTAAATACATATACAAGGGATAGGCAGACATCTCTAATATGTAATAGCTGAAATACACAGGCTTATATATACCTGCGTCGGCCTCAGGGTGGCCTTTGAGCGTTCCATCATCAGATTTTCAATTGGATGGACGGTTGAAGAGTTGGAGTGTGGAGTAGATTGAAGCCTGTCCATTAAAGTAGGAGAATTTGCTATCTTAATATATATCTGAGCACTTGTAGCATATATGTGTAGAGATGGTAATCTGGACCAACTGATGATTGCTGGTTTAGCATGAAATACGAATATTGGTGATTATTTATCTTTTCAACATATGTGTGTTCAGGTGTATCAGTGTTATGAGATAGTGTGGAGAGTGGTGGGTCATGTGAAAGTCTGTGCTCATACCCTGTCTATTACATATATAGACGCAGGTATATATAAGCCTGTGTATTTCAGCTATTACATCAGTAAAGAAAGAAAACAACATATCATCCAATAAGTGCTCAAAGAGCTCCCACCGCACTCACGGAGAACAAGCAGTCTAAAATACTTTGTATCTTTTTACTTGGTATAAGAATAGGTTTAATCAAATTTGAAACATCTGCAATACTGCGTATATTTATTCTGGCTTATTCACAGATTAAGTTAATCTTTTTGCTCTTGTTACATCCTTTATTTCATTATTGCAAATTACATCCTTTCAAAGTCTTTTATTCATTAAAAATTTATTTAAAAGCCCTAATTTTTTATATATATATAACTTCTTTTAATTGATTAAATATCTTCACCATACAAAATCATCTTTCAAAGAAAAAAAAATATTGATAGCCTTTTTTCTTAATATCAGTACTAATGGTCCATAAAATAATATTTTATTTTGTTAAACGTTATTTTTTAGATATCACAATTCTCAATTTTTTTCATCAGTCATTGATAAAAACTAACTTGCTTTAAGCCTGTTTATTGCAATTGCCACTTAATATTTCATAATTTCCATTTATAATCATTTCTTTATTTTTAGACTTGCTTTCTATTTTCAACTTTTCTATAAATTTCATCAGTTTTAATTTTTATCTTGCTCATTCTTGGTGATTGCAATAGCTCTTTAGAATCAACAAAATTTATCCATGAACCTTCCCACTCCAAAGGTAGTACTAACCCTATCTTAAATATCCTCATTAATAAATTTATTGAAATAGATTAAAACAGAATGTAGGCAGCATTTACTGTTTTATACTTAATTATACATAGATTGAAATCCATAAAACGATGATATCTCTGTTGAGACATACCAAATTTCAAACCAATGAAAGATAAAACCTGTTATGATGGTGGCAATAATATTGAAAAGTTGCGTCTAAGTCAATAATCTGAAATGCGATTGAGACGGCTGAGATCTCGGTTGAGAAAAAAGAAATATATCTACTATCCCTCATTTGACTTGCAATTATTATGCATACAAATTTTATCTATTTTCACATAAGTTAAAAATATTCTATACTTTGATAATAGATTCGCATTTAATAAAGTAATAAAGTTCCCAGAGTTTTATAATAATACATGCACACCTCATCTTATTTTAGTTTTAATAATAAAAATCCTTATAAATATATTGCTTCTTACTACAAGCACTAATTAATAGTAACATAATCTGTTTGTTAAAATTAAGGCTTGCAAATTTAAATACTAAGCTGATTAATAATTTATCTCAGAGTTCTATAAAATAAAAATAAATAAATGCGTGGATGTAGAAGTGTGTTTATTTATTTTAGAATACGATAATGTGAAAGGGATTTTGTGTACATTATCTTACCCAATATTTTTATATTTCATATAGCATTAATACAATAATAATATATTTAACCTAAAATAGGTTTTATGAGTAGGCTCATATCTTTTAAATATGATCTTTAAATCACGAATATGCAAATATGCAATGTTTTTTAAATAACGACAAAAGAGAAATATTTAAAAAATAATTAATAAAAAATATATAAAATATCTGATAAACATTATTGTTCGTTTCCTAAATCTAATTTGAACTTGAGATATATAAAATGTGCTATCAGACGGTATTGTTAAGACACTAACATTAAATACGAATAAGTTGTTTATTATTTCAAAATAATCCTTATTTCAAATACTAGAGGATAATAATTATCATCATCATCATCATCATAAAAATAAGTATTTTGTAATTATTCTTGATTAGGGTTATTAATTAACCTCACTTAATAATGTTGGAGAAGTTTTCATTCTTTTAAGAAAAGCAAATACAAATCATTGCTAGGCTTATCTAAATAATATTTACCACACTGAACTTATTGATTTTGCCTCAAGATCCTTTACTAAATTCAATTGCAGGATTAAATGAGTGCTAGGCTGACTTATTACATACTTGTTACATACTACACAACAGTGAAAAATTAATATTAACATGTAAGAGTAATGCATAAAATATTCCTTATAGATTTACTTATCAGTATAAGGATGATTCTCTCCAATTAACTTTGAGATAGATATTTAAGAATGGTATAGTGAAAATTACACTACAGAAATATTATTCTTTACTAGGATGTATATATGTCTTTTGTAAAAATTGATAAATACTGTAGAAGCAGAATATTCAGTACATCAGTTTTAATTGATAGCTGCTTTACAAATTTTAGAAATGGATTATCTAGTCTCATCCTTGTACTCTATCCTTTAATGTAAATAATAGGTAATAATTGCAAAATTATTTATATCCTTTTTAGTAATACATATGCTTAAAGGTGAAAAAGGTTTTAAATATGTTTGTTTGTGTATGTATATTTAAAAAAAAAAAAAAAAACAGAATATATTAGTTTCAATATATATCTAAACATATGAATGAAGAATATTTTAAATTGAAATCAACACCTACATTCTTAGCAGCAATTTAATGTAACACAAAAGGGTTTCTTTTAAATGAAATAAAAGTTTCTGTGTATAGGCTATATTCCATTAAAATTATAAAAGTGAGTACCTCTTTCTAGATAGATCTATTTTAAAAATCACTAATATGGCATTTCAGCAAGCTCATACAATGCAAGTCAGCAAATAGTTATTAAACACTTTTATGTAATCACTAGCAATAATTTTTATGCTTTACAAACATGAATGCTACTTTCAAAATATAAATAAAAAATTATACGTTAAATTAATATGAATATACAATTATTAAAAAGTTGTAATATATATATATTTGTGTGCGTACAAATATATCCACATACAGAAAATAAATTCACTACATTATATTTTTCATAGAACTAAAAGAAGACAGCAATTTTACTATAAACTTTGTAATTAAGAAATTAGTGAACTTGTAATGATGTTACAAATGTATTATTAAGATGACTTTCAGAATGATAGATTTACTAGAACAATATTGTCGGAAAATTCCATTAAGAATGACCCATAAATATCATGCTTCAGACTTAATGTAGAAACTTTTTGATTTATGGCTGACTTTAATGTAGTTTTAGTGTTAGAATAAATACTAAATTGCCTTATGCTACTGCATTGCATATATACATACTTATGACCTTTAAGTATATAATAGACAAATATTATTTTAGTATAAACAAACAGTATAATAGAATTACATTTGATTTATATTTTAAAATTAAAAAAAAAATGCTAAAAGCAAAACAAATGTAAAACACACAATCAAATTTATATTATTTACACATCGATTAAACTTTTAATGACTAAAGCTAATAAATCTGAGAATTTCGAAGACATTTGAATATTACTATTTTTATTTGTCTTTAATACAATTAAAGTGCTACTTCCATTACGATTATCTTTAATTTTCTATTGGTAGTCTAGATGCTAAATGAGACTTTTCTGAACTTTTAATTCTTGTTGCCTAATCAATTGTTTTGGATTGTGTATCCTAATTAAATGTTTGACAAAAGCACATTCCTCATCATGGTTCTTTCAAACACTATTCTTATAATAAGTTTGAATTTACTATTTTAACATTGATTTTTACTTATAGATATGATATGTGTAAAATTCCAGTTCAATATACCCTTATTCCAAAGATATTTTTAAAATTTCATAGTTTTAAAATTTTAAAGTAAACAGCTTAGAATTTAAAATATCCAACCAAAATTTAATCTGAAGTCAGTAGATATGTTAATCTGTTTTCTAATAATTAGGTTTATCTTTTTTGTATGTGATAAATCTTTTAGTTTTACTAACATTATAATCATATTTTTTTTTACATAATCATATTATGATTTTATTTTGTTTTTATGTAAGTCAGATATTATTTATCAAAGTGATAAGCTTGACAGTATAACCTGATGGCAATGGATAGTCTTTATTTGAATTAAATCCCATTTCTTTTAGTTTATCTATCTATCGTGCATTCATCAAAACATTAAATAATATTTCTTTATTTAATAAGTACTTCATTAATAAATATTTCATTATTTTTCTTTCAAAAATGACATATTAATTTCATATATAATTACTACACACATTTTTTTCTTTCTAAATCTTTTTTGTATTACATAAACTTTGTATACATTATATTGTAATATGTATTATTTGTTTTAACCATCTTTAGTAACCATTTTCAGGATTATTTTATTCAAAAAGCAATTATATATTTATTATAAATAAATGATATTTGACATTTTAAATTGGTTAGTTAGAAATACTGAAGTTTATGGACCTGCAATAGCATAAATTGTTCATTTGTACTATGGATTGCTTCAAAAGTGGTTTTGACATTTATAGAAAGATACATGTTTTTGGTGGAGTGTTATTTTAGAAAAGGCAATTTATGGAGAGAGTTAGAAAATAGTTTTCACAAAAATTTTCTGGAACAACAGTGATAAATTGACACACAGTACAGGCATTAATATAGAAATTCTATGAGACAGACTCACTTTATGATGTTAAGTATAATGAAATGACATCTGGCTTCACTAAAGCTAAATGGTGCAAAAATTAGAATGAAGATTAGCTAGTTATGATTTGAAATGTGATTAGATTTACAAGTTAATGGGTTCAGATTTTGCAACTTAATTCATGGTTAAATTATTGCAAGTGATTTCATTAAGACATTTATCTACAAGATAATTTCAGAGCTTTTTTAATTTTTAATAAAAAATAGACTTGAATATGAGTTTGGATAGCAATAAAATAATTGAATGACTACTTGCTTAGAAAATAATGTGATGTTTGAATTTAAAAATAATGGATTGATAAATTTCTCTCTCTCTTGCTCTTTTCTTCTTCTGTTGCATTGATTGCTTAGTGAATATATGTTATAATTAGGATTTTAGATACAAAAATTATAACTCAGATGTTTGGGAAGTTTACTCTAATATCTATGGGAAAGTTAAAATTATGCTTAAATTTTAATAATTCTTAATTTCTATTTGTTTAAATATAGCATTAATCAATTTTTCAAAATATTGATAAATATATTCCCACACTTAGATATAAAATTTTCAATAATAGATAATAAATTGAAAATAGCTTGATTTATAAATCCTATAAATTAGTAATAATTTAGTTTTAGTTTGCCACAGAGTTTACTCTACTCTATATAAATTATATTATTTGATTTTAATAATAATTGTATTCAGTTTCAGTTATAAGTTTTTTCACTGCATATAATATGTAATCAACAGCACCATCTTATATGATAGCTGTAAATTACATAATTGCTACTAAAATATAACAAGTTCATTTATATACCTGTAAAATTATAAGCTTTACTTAGACTAAAATATAATGTAAATATATGAAAAAACTTTCATAAAGTACGTTTTTTAATCAGTGTATGCCTAGCTGATGATGATGATTATCATCATCATCATCATCATCATCATCATCATTATTATGATGATGATGATGATGTTTCAAAAGGCTTTATTGTCTCAAAAGAATACAACATTAGTGGTTACATAGTAAATTAACTGCTACCAGTTGATTACAAATTTTAACATTTACATTGTCATTTTTGATAGAGTTCTTTCTGGATTTACATGAGCTTAAAACATAGTTCTTGTCTACATATAATATACTGGATTGTGCATTCTTTATAACTTTGCTATTAGTCTGAGCAGGGACCAAGTAGCTGCATAAATATCTGGGCTGGTGATCTGTTTGTCTCTAACTTGAATTTTAATTAACTTATTCTCAAATGTGGCTGGATGCCTTCTGGGGTTATTACCCAATACAAATGCACACCTAGTGCACCAAAGTGCATATAAGACAAACGTTGATGCCCTTATGACTCGTACAGACCTACATTTGTAAGTTGACATAATTTGCATCATTGTAGTGTTTTGTTTTCTATATTTCCCTTGCAGAAAGCACCTAGTCTGCTCCATGGCCTTGCAGTTGAAAATTATATGCTGTAAAGTCTCCTCAGCCATATGGTAAAGGCCAGAGAAAGGATCAACTGACCTGTACATTCTTCTGTGACGTAAAAAATATTTAGTAGGTAAAGCATTCAAATTCATTTTTATTATAAAATCTAAGAACTTAGGTTCTAGTTGCCATGTTTTGTATTGCTTGATCAGATATTTGTTTCCTATTTCTAGTATTGATGGGATCTCTTCATTGTGATTATTTTGATGTATAAACTTAATTTCCCAATATTTATACTTTTGTTCAAATTGATCTGGGATTATTCTTTCTCTCCTGCATTGGTAGATGGTGACTGCCAAAAAACAATCATTTAGGAGGAGGTCTATCTGTAGGTGTTATCTGCTCTAAGTGTCTTAATTTAGAAAATTGATATTGAGTGAGTATAGCAGTTATAGCATTCCTTGTTTTGAATGTTTGAAATGTTTGTAATCTATGTAACCCCAGTCCATTTGCTATAAGAGTGCTATTGAGTTTTGCCATTGAAATTGCCACCATCTTTTCCCCCCAGATGAGATTGCAACCTATGGAATTAATGCATGCCATAAATTTTTTTGAAAATTCAACTACAGGCAGATAATATGTTATCTTGGTCATTATAAGCTTGTTAATCATTTGCACCTTTGCATGTATGGACAAATTTGCCTTTGAGAGTGATTCAGCTATGCTTTTGACCTCTTCTTTGTGCTTGGCTTCGAACTGACATCTCATTCCAGTGGCTCATAGAAAAAAAAGGAAAGCCTAAAAATGGAGTAGGTTTTACTTGATGCATTGGCCCACATGGCCTTACAGTGAGTAGTGTCCAGGCTGCAGCTTTTTCTAGGTTTATTCTCATTCCGTATTGTTTTGAGGATTGTTCAAGCACTGCCTGAAGCTGTGGTATTTGCTTTTTGGATGTCAAGAAGACAGTGATATCGCCCATGTATGTGAGACATGCAATCTTCTGTGTTGTACCAGGTATTTGAACTCCAATGAATGTGCTATTAATTTTTTTCAATATGTGGATTGATATAATAAATAAACATTAATGCACTCAGAGAAGACTCCTAGGATAGTGATTGTGTTGGGATAAATGAGGATGAATTTCTGTCATTCATCGTAACATAAATTTCTTTGCTTAGTATCAAGTTTGCAGTCAAATATAGCAGAGCTTTGGGTGTTTTAGTCTGCTTGAGTGTATCCAGTAGCACAGGGATTCTGACTGAATCAAAAGCTGAAGCAATATCTATCTGCACCACCACTGTGCTGTATTTCTTTATCACCATAGTGGCCATCATCATGATCTTGAATAACAATGCTGCTTGCACTATTGACAATGTCTTCTTTGCAAATTGTGATTCACTGACCACATTTTCTGATCATTCTGCCCAGTTAATGACGATCAATCTAGAAAAACTGCAAGTAGTTAATCACAAGCTAACAAAAATGATGAGAATACTTATCCCAATAAATGCAACATAATTCTGTTGCAGAAGGTTAAAGGGATGAGCCTCGATTTTATAGAGCAATACCTGACTTTTATAAACATCTTGTCCTTCAATATTGATCATGTAACAAGAAATCAATCACCACCCTCAAGGCTTCTGCAATATACCAATCAGCTACATCAGAGATGAATGAAGATGGCTCCAACACCCAAATACACATAAGAAAGCTGACTGATGCTTATAACAAGGCCTGTGAATCACTGAAAGAATATCTGAAGATAAAGAAAAGTAAGCTTTGCATGGACAACAGCACACATGGATCCGCAAGTTTATCAAGTGGGCTTTATAGGTTATGTACCTGACCTAAAGGTGCCAATAGCCATCCAGACTGAGGATGGTATGATCACTGGCCATAACATGATTATGCCATTGGTCAAATACTTTCAAGTTAAGTTAAGTGCTGAGCCTCACATTTTCTTCCTGCCAAAAATGTTTGGAGAGGTTGAGAGTGAATTACCAGTTAGTGAAAATGATATAATGGAAAAAATGAGAACTATCAGCAATGCTTGTCACCCAGGTGGCCATCTGATACTACTGTTCATTCTCAAGCATTTACGTTTTTTTACAGCTAAATACCTCAAGGATTTAGAAAACCATCTTGCTCAAGAAATTAAGCCAACAACAGGGATATACCACATGGCAATAGTGCCATACATCAAGAAAAAGAAAGACATACCAATGCCAAAAGAGCTTAGACCAATATCTATGGGGCCACTTCCTATTAAAATATTGGAAAAGATTATAAAAGATAATATTGAGCCCTATATTATTATTATTATTATTATTATTATTATTATTATTATTATTATTATTATTATTATTATTATTATTATTATTATTATTATTATTATTATTATTATTATTATTATTATTATTATAATAATAATAATAATAATAATAATAATAATAATAATAATAATAATAATAATAATAATAATAATAATAATAATAATAATAATAATAATAATAACAACAACAATAACAATAATAATAATAATAATGATAATAATAATAAGAAGGAGAAGGAGAAGGAGAAGTTTCAAACTAAGTCCTCTTTACAGGTGTCATAAAGTATTTTCTGATGGATAGATATTGTTATTTTTAATTGCAACTATTTTTATAGGAAATTAATGTGAAAATTTTCAAAGACTTATTTATTTCAATTTGGATACACTGCAATATTCTATTAATGGTTGTAATATCAATTTTTGCTAAATGAATGAAAATCATTTAAGCCCACTACAATGAATACCAATATATGTATATATGAAAAACTATCATATTCTCTCTCATAAATCATTTTTTATTTTGATTATTTGCTATGGCAAGCCTTTAATTAATTTTTTTTTTTTAATTTAACTTTGGCATAATATATTCTCTAAATATTATTAAACTTTATATGTAGAATCAAAGAGGAATATTAGATTTCAAAACCCAAGATGAATGATAATCATTAATAATATAATTTGCTATAGAATATGTCATGTTGAAAAATATTTTATTCAGATTTTTAAAAAAAAATAAAATTATTAAAAAAAGTTAATGATTTTTAAATGATTGTAAAGTATTAGTAATGAAAATTGCATTAAAGCAATTATTAAGCTTAAATTGTCAAATTATTTATAGTAAATATAAAATTACAATAATATAGATTTGAAAAATAATACTTTTCTAATGTGGAAGTAAAATCTATTTTTAATATGTTTTCTTTGCCATAGTAAAACGTTTTTATGCATATATTGTGGTATTGGAAGGGTTGTGCATTTTGGGTTTTTTCGTTATTACATAAGAGTATCATGTCTTGAGAAATGTTATAAAACACTATTTGAGAAAGATCTTTGTACGTTTATAAAATTATATCTTTCAAGAGATATTTTGATAAATTTATATTTAGTAAGAAGTAAAGAACGTGCACTTATCTTTGAATTAAATAATAATGATAATCTATTTTTTAAACTTTTGTAATATTATACATATATCAAATTTTCACAAAGTTAAAGTAATTATGTATTTAAAAAAAAGATTAGAACTAGAATGTTTGTTCATAATATAATTTGTTAAATAGTTCTGCTTTATCCTATTCTTATAATATTAAAATATATATTTTTATAGAGGTCAGTAATAACATAAGTAGGGTCTTTTATTTATATTAAACATAGTAAAAAGAAACTCATGTATCAGAAAATCATCCTAATAGAGACTTTATTAAACAATTTTTATTTTTTAATTATTAAATTTGGATTTATTTATGGATAGTGTTAAAAATAGAATTAGTAAAAAGTAGTCCTATTCCATAAATTATAATAAACCAGTCAAAGCATAACATGATTTGATTAGCTTGTTTTCAACATTTATATCAGTAACAATAATTCATTCTATATTTTCTATACCAGAGTCATCTGTAATAATGAATGAAAGTAATATACTTATATAATTGCTCAAGTATCAAATAAATAATATGATATTTTGCTCTTATTGTTAAATTATAATATATTTAATTATAATGGTTTTCTCAATTTGTTTACAGTTTTTAAATACTTATATAGTCGTTAATTTTAAAACTATTTTTCTTCATTTTCATTGTAAATAATTTATATGTTCAGAAAATATTTTGTTCTTTTGTGAGATTTTGATATACTCATGAAAAACAAATTACAGTTAATCCTTAATGACATTTTTCACAATACATCTTAATTAAGATTTGGTTATTTAAAAAAAATAATTTAGTTTTTATATTAAGGTTGCCATTATTTAAAGTGCAACTTGTTAAAATTAAAATAAAAAAGTAAAAAAGCAAAAAAAAAAAAAAATTAAGTTTATGTAATGTGCATTGTCATATTTCTTTTTATAAACTTTTTGGATCTTTTTATATAATTCTATATCTTATAATAAAAGTAACTACAAGATTTGTTGGGTAAACAATGTTGAGGGTATTTAACAAAAAATATTATAAAAATATTATGCATAGTGAAGTAAATATAACAAGACATCTATTGCTTTAATAAAGTAATATTGCACTAATGACAATATTTTATGTAATAAACCTTTTTTAACATCCATTATATTCGCAAAATTTTTAATTTAAATTTGCTGAATTTAGTTGAAGATATTTAAATAATCTAGTACTTTAAACTATGGAATGCACTATTTCAAGTTTCATTAATTTAATAATCTGCAGTTTTAAAAATACCTACTTAAATTTTAAAAATTAGAAATGAAAATATATGTATATATTCACATGGTATAATGTTAGCCATTTTTTTTTTGTCTTATGCATTTGGTCTTCTCTTCGTGATGTTGTTGTAATCGCAATGCTAATAATTACTAGTGCTGTTATAGAAAGTAACATTTTAATGTTCTAATTTGTGATTACAAAATATCACAAGAAATTGGCTGCTTTTATTTGGGCAGCATGTGTATTTGTTATTTACAAATTTAACATCATTTAGGCATTATAACCATTGCATTTCATTAGTATTATCATCAATATTTATCACAAAAAGAATGAAAATGTTAGTGTATTCTATTTGTTTTGAGAGAAATTAAATAAATATTTTCATGTACTTACACATCAAAACTTAGTACTGTCTAGGGTGTGTTTATATATATATATATATATATATATATATATATATATATATATATATATATATATATATATATATATATATATATATATATATATATTATTTTCTTTTCTTCTTCCTTAAATTTAAATCATATCTGAAAGTGGAATTATAGTTAGAGATAGTGAATACTAACTACTCTACTTTTTAAACGAAAATACCTTGATAGTGTTTTTGGTAGGACGCATCTGTGACATAAATAAAGCGTTAAAGTTTTTTAACTTCATTTTTTTTATCATAAATGTACCTTTGAGTCTTTCTTGCAACGATATAGATTGCAGAGGCTTCTACTATGTGGTGATGCTGAACTGAGATCAGACCCATATAGCTATCTGGTTTGCTATGCTGAGTTTGAAGACATTATGTCTAAAAAATTCACCTTGCAACTGAATAGAAATTGTTTCATAAAGCTCAGAGTTTGTATTTAGATCTAGTTTCTTTATTCCTTCTTTCACTGACGATAGCAAATAGCTTGAAATCATGATCTGAAAGTGGAATTATAGTTAGAGATAGTGAATACTAACTACTCTGACGTTTGTGTAAACAAAATACGCTTGAGTGGCAGTCTTGGTAGGACGCCATCTGTGGACATAAATACAAGCGTTAGCAAGTTTTTTAACTTGCATTTTTGTTTTTCATAAATGTACCTTTGAGGTCTTTCTTGCAACGATATAGATTGCAGAGGCTTCTACTATGTGGTGATGCTGAACTGAGATCAGACCCATATAGCTATCTGGTTTGCTATGCTGAGTTTGAAGACATTACGTGTCTAAAAATTCACGCTTGCAAGCTGAATAGAAATTGTTTCATAAACGCTCAGAGTTTGTATTTAGATCTAGTTTCTTTATTCCTGTCTTTCACTGACGATAGCAAATAGCTTGAAATCATGATCTGAAAGTGGAATTATAGTTAGAGGTAGTGAATACTAACTACTCTGACGTTTGTGTAAACGAAAATACGCTTGATAGGTGTTTTTGGTAGGACGCCATCTGTGGACATAAATACAAGCGTTAGCAAGTTTTTTAACTTGCATTTTTGTTTATCATATATATATATATATGGGGGTTGTTGTATGCCAATATGCACCTGAAGGATGTTTAATCTTTCAAGTTGAAATATCTATATAATGTTGAGTGCTTTCAAAACTTACACTTATCTCATAATCATTACATCAGCTATGACCATGAGAGTCGAATAACTCTCGAAAGAGCTCAGCATTATTTTGATATTTCAATTCAAAAGAATAAATTTCTTTTCAGTTATATATTAGTTACCAACTTAACCCATTACTTTCCTTGAAGCAAAGTATAAACCTCATAGCATTACGTATGTATGTGAGAACATGTTTGTCATTTAATTTATCATTATCGCTCCACTTAAATCTAGTTTTTTCCCCTCATGTTTCATAGCATCAGCCAGGAAGTGAACCTGCTAACTTGGGACAACTGCTTGTAAAGCAGCTGTCACCGACCTCTCAACCACCAATGCTTGACATAAGTTTATTTTATTAATTATTTTTGTTTATATTTAATAAGTATGATTTAAAAATTGAATTGTATCATAAGTGTGTATATATATATTTAAAAAAAATGTTTGTCTATATGTACATATATGGGTGTGTGAGTTAAAATGTGTATTAGATAGTACAACTACTGAGAGTAGAATCACAACATCATAGATAATAACAATAGAAAAAATAGTAAGTGGTCAAACTCAAATTAAAAAGATATTAAATAATAAAGTAAATTTTAGCTAAATTATTTGTCATGTGTATAGTATATGTAGTATATATTTTAGAAAAAAAATGTTTAGTTATAAATAGTTTCAGTTGTTTTTAGACTATATTAGCAGTATTTAGAATCTTTAACTTGAAACAAAAAGGAGAGGTGGTGTTATCTATTTTTGATGCTATTCATAGCATTATTCTTAATTTTATTACATGCTCTCATCAAGTAGTTTGAATCATTAATTTAACATTATGATTATAATAGAAATGTGGGATTAGGATTTTATGAATCAAAGTTATTGCACCTTATATAAACTGTGTTTACTCAATATATTTTGTAAATATATAAATTAAGTAGTTGTATAGTAAATTTGAAAGTAGTAAATTATATTGTTAATTATTTGGAAAGAAAAAATGTTAATAAAACTATATTGCACAATAGTTATTAAAAATTTGTATTTTATAAACTATTATTTAACCTCAAAGCAATTTTTTTTGTTAGATATATAAACAAAAGAGATATTTAAATCATTTAATAAATATAATCAAACAATAAAAAAATACATATAGAATAACATGCAAAACTTACCAGGTAACTCAACCACAAAAGGAGTAGGAAAATGCTTTTAGTCAATTTTCTTCATCATTAAGTATTCAGTATGAATTTATCAATAATACTAGTCAATGCACAGAAGTGAAGTTATTCTATAGGAGAGAGTGACCCAAGGCACTGATTGCAATGATGGTATGGAAATTATTTATCAATGGAAATAATACTTTTAAGCATATTTTAAATCTAAACTGAGATATCTAACTTTTACATTGTTATGATCTTTAAATTGCCTAATTAAAGACTGCTAAAAGTGTTTCATTTATTAATCTCATGCAATTGAAGTATGATGGATTTTAAAATTATGGAGATCATCTACTAGTCATTTGTTGATTTATGATTATCTGACTTAATTGGGCCATAACATACCTTATATTATAATTTTTCTGACTAAAGGTTACTAAACTAACCAATCTAGCAATCTAATTGGTTTATAGACATTGACAAGTCAAGAAATAAACATTACAAGGATTATGGATAACCCTAATAAAGAATTTGAAACATATTTTAAACTAATTTTGGATATTTTAATTCAAAAAAATATACTAATCTTAAAATATGCTCCAGATTAACTTCAATGATATTGCTAATTACGGTACCTATAATATTTGCTTGTGCACTAAATAGCAAATTGAATATTTGGGTAAGAATTTTATTTATTTAAACTAAAAGAGACCTAGTAATTATTAATGATGATATGCTGGGGGTATTTCCATTATCTAAAATTAATTATTAAATGTTTTCAAACATTTAAGCTTTATTTACAAATACATTTAACTGTTAGTAATAGCAATGTATATTAATATATAATACATTGTTTCAAGTGTCATTATTCTCTCATTTTAAGTTATTGTTCACCCAATGATAGTATTAGCATAAAAATCAAAAACTGAATTTAAGAGACACTCTAATTAAGTAGCCTATTCTGTCAAAGGAAACAGTCAGTAGAATTTTTTTATACTTATCTCTGAGAGTTCTCCTAATTTTTCCACTTTTTCCTAAGAGCAAAGTTAATGAGTAGTTTTCTATGCATTATGAATTATCACAGTAGGTTGATTTATAGACGAAATCTTCATCAGTAAGTTTATCTTTTTAAAAAAATAACATCCTATATCACTAGTGGATCACAAGGTTCAATAATTGAAAACCCTTGGAACAATTATTCTTTCCCTTCTAACAGAGAGTTTCACCTGCTCTCGAGTAATTTTTTCAATTCTATTTGAGAGAATTGAAGGTTTTATTAGCAATATTGTAAGAATAATAATTTTTACATTTCTATAAGAAATTTAATTCATTTTCTACTTTGTCCAGTTGTAGAAATTTTTTATAATATTTAACTAAATACTTAATGTATGTCTAAAATTTGTGATGATATTTTCATAGAAGTTATATGTTGAACTATTTTCATCACGTCATATTAACTCGTAATTTCGCTAGAAAAATACTTTGTTTAATATCTTTAGAAAAATATTTTTTCTAAAAACATTTAACAATTATAAATAATAAAAATAGTCAAACATATAATTATTATTAAAATATCATCATCACAAACTGTCAGAAAAAACGAAAATTAGCCTAATTTATTACTGTATATTTATTTTCTTTGTAATCGTATATATAATTATATACACCCCCCGCTCATTTTTAAGTTTTGACTAGATTGACTGGAATATTTAGATTTTATTTCTCTTCATGTAAGAAGAGCTGAAGATAATAATGGAAGAATATTTTTTCTTTTTTTTCTCCACAAATTAGTTTTTTATACTAATATAGAATGCATTTGACACATATTTAAATATTTATACAAAACATTTAAAAATAAATATTAAAGCATACGGTTTTCTGAAAAGGAAGTAACTATATATCTATTAGATACTGCTATTCAAACTTTATAATTACGAGATGTTTTTCACTATAACGACTTGTAATGTAAATATCTTTGATTCAGTACTTAATAAATTAATTGTGTTTATTATTAATAAAATCAATAGTACATTAATTGTCATTATTGTTATGAATATATCTTATCTCCATGATATACATTTATTTATTTAAAAATAGTTATGAATAGGAGGTGATTATCATAAGTACCTGTGCGTAATGCTCAACTAGAAATTGAAAATGTTAACAGAGGAGGAAGTTTCGTATAATGTGGAATGGTTAAATATATATTTGTAAGAATGTTCTTTGAAATAACAAAATTGAGCCCATTTGAGTACATTTTATCTCGTTTTTTTTTTTTTTTAAGTGTCATAGCATCGGCCGGGACGCGAACCCGCAACCCGGGCAACTGCCTGCAAGTGCAAGGCAGTCGCGCTGACCTCTCGACCACCTTTTATCTCGTTTAAGTATAAATAAGATGTTTTTATTAACTGGCCTTTAGCCTATCAAGATAAACAGTAGCAAATTTTCCATACAATAATGCCACCCAGTGTAAGCCTTAGTAATCAATGAATGCAGGAAAATTTGTGCACAAAATCCCCATCTAGTGCCTAGCCATCTGATATTTCACAGATTATTTTCTAGCTTGTGGTTTATCAGTGAGGAGGTTTGGATCTAAGAGCACTACACCTAGTTTGATTATTATCATTATTATGGTTTTGAATTATTATATAAAATGATCCTAACTATAACTGTTGCAAAAGTACTTGATGAGTTGGAAACATATGATGTAAGTTCAGGAGTCTTACCATACTATACACATCTTCTTTGTATATTGACATAATAGTTTCAAAATATGCATTAAAATTTTTGTTTATTTCTTCTATATTATTTCTTAGCATTATATGATATGTAAATATTTGTTGAAGTATAACAACATAATGACATTTTCAGTATAAATTTTTTTTATTAAAAAAATCATTGAAACATGTACTTTTTGAAGCTAGATCATATGTATTTCAAAGTTATATATTTGTGAATAAATAAACCATTTACTTATTTTTAATGTTTTTACTCATTACATATAACTGAGTGGTTAGTTGTTTAGGAAATCATGTAATGTTTGAGATGACTTTTTTTTTTAATTGATGAATCTGAGATTTTTAAACTTTAAAATTATAATTCTGAGTACCATTCATTCCACTAAATTATTCAATATAAATACAATATAAATCTCCAATGATTTATTATATTATGGCTTTTTTATGAAAGTTGTGCATATTGGTATGCTGATATATCTTTTGTATTTCAAGTTATTCTTTTATGGAATAATATGTTTGTTTAAAAATCATTTTTTCTAGACATAACACAATTTTAATCCATTATATTATTATCCTTGCTTTTCAGACAATATTTTATCATTCTTATATGACTAAAACACATGAGACAATTAAGAAATCAAAAATTCAGATTCCAAACCTAATGAATATGAGGGATTATTTTGTAGTTTGGCTTGCATGAAGTTTACAAGCTTCATTTATTAAAAAAATTGCAGGTATTAAAGTATTAACCACATTATTTCTGTAATGTAATTTTCAAACACCATTCTTGCAAGGTAAGAATTGGTTTTTATCCACTTTTAACACCTTGTGGAGGAATGCAATCATAAAAATATGATCAAAGATATGAGAAAGACCTCTGTCTTCCAAGACACACATTTTATGCTGAAACAGCACTTATCAGTTGGCCCAGGCTATTTTTACATGTCTAGGGTCATATGTTTATAATTACATCCCTTTATAAGATGTTCAGAGTAAATATAGATCAGTTACTATCTTTTGTGAGTGATGTAGTGAAAATTATACTATAAAAACATTATTCATTATTAAAAAATCTCTAGTCTAATGAATGACTAATAAATATTATTAATTTCTACTTTAGCAAAACAAGCTATTTTCATTATGAGTTTGAATAATGAATATATGATAGAAAAGAAGATTTCAAATGTATTTAAGTTAATTTCATATTGGATATCTATTGGCAGTTTTATGTCATTATCAGTGTTAAACAGAGTACAATGTTTTAAAACTGAAATGAAAAACTACAATAATATTATATGACCAATTATCTTTGACATTAAAATTGTTCAAGCTAAGATTTTATTTGTTAACATTTTATTAATAATATTAGTGGACACTAAAATAAAAATCATATGGCTATTTAGTTGGGTGGTTGTCTGGTTTTTGAGCACCCAGATTGAGAAATATCACCATTTCATATATAGTTCTACTCAATTGATCATATTACATTACTTTTTTAGTTTACTTATCTGAGAATTGATTCAAAACATTAAATCTCAGATATAGAATAGAAAAATGATTGATGATTAAATTTGATCAAGCATCATTGTCTTTTTATTGGTTTTTGACACTATGTAACTCAGTGGGAGGTAGTTACTTCTGCTTTACAATTACAAATACTTTTAAAGCAAACTATAAATGGCAAAGGGAAAAAATGAATCAATATTTTGGGTACCAATTTAGAGTGCACTCATGCCCATTTTAAAATCAAAATACCACTCAAAAACATCACTAACACACCCATGCAATAAATGATGTTGAATAATTCTCACATGGTCATGATATGACCATTCATTACAAAATCACAATTAACAACAATAATTAAAAAATTAAAATGCAAATTTTGTACAACTGCTGAAACATATTAATTCTACAATTAATTATCTTAATGTTAGTCAAAAGAATAATTATCTAAAGTAAAGAATATTAATTTTACAATTAACAAAAAACTGATAAATCAGATTTTTCTTACCAAAGCAAATAATGTTGTGAGTTTGATTTTTCCCATGAGATCATTTGCTAGCAGATAGATAAAAATAATCTAAATGAGAGAGACTTATTAAATTTCTCAAAAGATGATAACATTACCTACTACCTATCAATGGATGAATAAAAAGAATCTAAATGAGAGGGATTAATCCATGAAATTTCTCGAAGATAATAATACTGACTACTGATAGTGAAAATGTTAGTGTTTATCTTATTTAAAATCCAATACCTCTTTTACATTTGAAATAATCTCCAAATTTTTATTAAAATTAATTTGTCAATTATTTCAAATGTAAAACAGGTATTGGATTTTTAAATAAAATAAGCATTAATCTTTTCACTGTCAGTAGGTAGTATTATCATCTTTAAGAAATTTAATGAATTAATCTCTCTCATTCAGATTCTTTTTATTCAATCACCAGTTAATAACATGTGAGAAATTAAGCACACAACATTACTCACTTTGGTATAAAAAATGGATTTATTAATTTTTTTTATTAATTGTAAAATTAATATTCTTTGCTTTAGTCAATTATTCTTTTGACTAATGTTAAGATAAAATTCAATTTAATATGATTTTGCAGTTGTTTCTACATTTATTTAATATTTACATTACTTCAATATAGGCCTATATTTTAATAAAATTTGTATTTTAAAAGCTTTTAGTATTTCAAAATTATAAACTACGTTTATTCAACATTTACATATTTTAGAAATTATAATCTAGGCATATATTATAATATAATTTGTATTTTAAAGTGTAAAAGCTTTTACTTTTTTGAAAATATAAGCTTATTTTAATATGTGCATATGGAACAATACTTTGTATCATCGAAAACATTTTTCTCCCTTCCCACATACTTCAATGTTTTAAACCACAATTAGAAGTTATAAATATTTAGTATTTAGACTATGCTCGTTGCCACTGTGAATTCTAAGGATGACCCAAAACCCATTGCTGGCCCATTCAAATGACCCTGTGTGGATTTTTTGATGTCATTTATTACATGGATGTATCAGTGGTGTTTTTGGGTGGTTTTTAGAATTCAAAATGGTGGTGAACATGCTCATAAATCAGCAGCGTCTTTTGATTATAATAGACCCAAGTTTCTAAAAAAATAAATAAATTGACTTAATTTGTTATTGAGATTCCAATACTGATTTATTCTTAAAAGACAAATTGAAAGGCATGATACTTCAGAAAACATTGTCATCTGGAAACCTTATTTACAAATGTATAATTTCTGTATTCATCTATCTATATGACCTCAAGTAATCTCACATTTATTCTTCATATAACTTGCAAGTTTTGAGTTTGTAGAGATACTTTAATCATATTTTAAACATAGTAAAAAGTATACATAAACAGCCTTTAAATAATACTACTATATGAAAATAGCTTCTCAAACATTTATTCATAAGGGAATGATGAAAGAAAAGGCATGATAACTAAACTAATCCATTGTTTAGTGATGTAGATTTGATTATTTTTATCTATTTTTCATTTAAATGAAAATATTCAGATATTCATTTGCTGACTGTTATTGAATGGTTGTCTGGTTAGACTATGTGTCATTTATCATTCAAAATAATTTTAATCCTTATTACAATGCAGAAATATTTTCCAGTTATTCTGACTCAGATTGTAATAGGACAGGCAGATGTGCTGTCACTGTATCTGAAAATGCTAAATGTTTACTATCTAATTATGATTTTGAATGTTAATTTACAACCAATTTTCTAAAACTGAGCACAGTAATTCTATAATTCTGCCATATATAAAATTCATGAATTTAGTAACTTGCTATTTAAAAACAAGGTGTTATTTGATTGCAAATTTTTTTTATGTCTGCATCACAAAAAGGGTTTTCCTTTCTGCGCCTTAGACATGGATGAGTGTACTTTCAATGCGGTTCACCAGAATCATAACTTTCATAGATTGACTAAGTCTATGTAAAGAGTAAGAATATTATATAGGCACTTTATTAAAATTAGACATTTATGTGTTCCATTTGCTGAATGATTAACTGAACACTATTATATTTCTTGTTTATTATGTTCTTATGGTTATCTATAAAGCATAACTTCCTTAACCTTTCTTTTCCTATCATCCCACTTTATGCACACAAAATTAATTATCCATGGATTGAATACATGTCCAAAACACTATTTGTGCTCACAAAAGATGGATCAATCTTGTGTGCATAAAGCAGGATGACAGGAAAAAAAAGTTGAGGCATAGTTCATAATCAATCTTAAGAACATAATTAACAAGAAAGTGTAGTTATCGAGCAAATGAAATATATAAATGTGTAATTTCAATAAAGCACCTATATTATCATCTTATTCTTTAAATAGGGCAGTGTATTGAGTCAATCTCTGAGAGATATAAAAAAGGCTAATGGCTTTATTGTTCAGAAGTTCAAGTACCAGAATTGTGAGTGCTGGAATTGGTCCTGGAACCTTCCGATCCCAATTTGGATGCTCTATCAATCATACTAAATTAGGATTCTGGTGGATCTTACTGAAAGTGTAATCAGCCCTTTCTAAGTTACAAAAATAAAATAAAAAACATTCTATGACACAGACATGAAAACATTTTGCAATCACATTACCAATACAAATCAAGTGAAAACAATGTTTAATATATTGTAAAACTTTTAAAAATTTAATTTTTTTCATGTACTGTATATATATATATACATACACATACACATTCACTAATCTCATGCCCTCTATGTTGTTAGAATTACAGTGAATTCATTGCACTCTTTAATTTTCTGCTTTAAACAATGAAATTAAAATATCATTTAAAACAGTCATTAAAAATACAATCTTAATAATGATATTCCTCTTGCTAACATTTTAAGAGGTTATAAAATATTTCATTATATAATGAAATGAAAATAATTGATTTAATTTTAAATGAAAAAAAATATTGAAGTTGTTACTTCACAATTTAATAAGAATGAAACTTCGGTTTATAAAATAGAAAACAATGGTGAAAAGTGATAGTATTACTTGTATTTCTGAAACTGTCACAATCATATCCACAATATGAAGTAAGTATTTAATAAAGATAAAAAAAAAAACAACAACAACATTAAATTTGTGAGAGAAACTATGAAAAAAGAATTATTTTGGAAAATGGAATCTATGTCTTGCATTGGTGGTCGAGAGGTCAGCACGACTGCCTTGCACTTGCAGGCGGTTGCCCGGGTTGCAGGTTAGCATCCCGGCCGATGCTATGACACTTAAAAAAAAAAGAAATTTATGTAAGTGCTGAGTTTTTATTAATTCATTAGCAGAAAGAATGTTCTGCTAAACAGTAATGTAGTGTGTCAACAGATATTAGATTTATGTGATGACTTCAGCAAAAACTACGTTTAAAAAGTCACATCAAACCAATTAAATGACTGCAAGTGAAAGATAATTGTGTAAATACATGAATTGGTATGATTATAAAAAAATATCATGTAAGCATTGTATTTTTTATATTTTATAGTCCATTTTAATTACAAAAAAGATTAAAAAAAAGTTTAATTTATTTTTTGATCCAGAAAGAGAGAATTAGAGAAAAAGATTGGATGAACATATATGTGCATGTATTCAACTAAATTTGAGAACAATACATTGCATCTACAATAAATGTACTCTTTGTTTTTATTACTCCATTACATTTTTTACTTAAGTATTATTATATTTTTAATTAAGTATAATTTTTAAGTTAAATTGCAAAATATATATATGCTAAAATATATATTAAGTAGGATTTATTTATTTAAGCTTGGAATCAAATGGGTTGGTTATAGTAAATATATAATATTGGTTGTAATTAATTTTTATTCAAGAAAGAAGTAAAATATTATGATAATTGAAGAGAAGAAAAATTGCTTTATTTTTTTTAAAACAAACTCTTATTCAAGCTAGATACAATTACATGTAAAATAGTGAAGTTAGGTTTTTACTAAAAGAGAATCTATTATTTGGTGAAATTATTTGAAATGAAGCTCTGGAGTCTATTTAATCTTTATTGAACCTTCTCTGCTGTTTTACTATTGCTCAGCTTTAAAAAATAAAGGACCTCAGTTGTTCAAGTATTTCACATAGCCTTAATATCTTAAATAATACCCTTTTATCTCTGTCATTTAATAGTTGTGTCAAAAGTTGAAATTGCAAAAGCAGTAAAATAAGTAAAAGAAAATGTAATATAATATTTGGTAAATTGATGAACAAAATTTGTATTTTGCTTATCTTCTTCATTCTGTCCACATATATATATATATATGCACACACAAATGATTTTTTTAATAAACATAAAATAAAAAAGCTATTCTTATTTATATTAGAGTTAATGTGTAAATGTTTGTTTTCAATTTATGCATCAAACGATTGTAATTATAAATTTGTTTAAATGCACATCGATTACGTAAATATTACATCAAAAGATTTTAATTGAATGTAATACTTTGAAGATGGGTAGGATATAAGAAAACTATGTAAGAATTATTCATCATTTTTTAAAAAGAAACTCTTAAGATAATTCTAAATATTACATCAAAAGATTTTAATTGAATGTAATACTTTGAAGATGGGTAGGATATAAGAAAACTATGTAAGAATTATTCATCATTTTTTAAAAAGAAACTCTTAAGATAATTCTATGTATGAATATAACTTTATATCTAAAAAATATATATCTGCAATTTTAGTTTTTAATAATTATTTTGAAATTTAGAATAAGTAACCATTTTTTTCCAAAGAACCAATATTTGCACCAATGTATTTGAAATAAGATCTACTTTTTAAGCCATTCTTATTTTAACACTATTATACTTATCTATGATCTACCTAAAATATGTGGTTACCAGTCCTTATATGATGTTAACTTATTGTACAATTGTCACTTTTCTTTGGTTTTAGTGTGGAAGCTCCAAGTTTTTAATAATAATTTTCTTAAACTTAAGTAATTTAATACTCAATCCATTTGATATGCAAAAATTTAATATCAACAGAAAAACAGATTTTCCAATGACAAGGACATTATGTTTAATAAATTTTGGTCGATGTGTACTATTCCTTAGCACTATATATACAATGAAGTTTTCAAGATTAAAAAATAAAATTTTTGATAGTTTTATGGAATTAATTATCCAACATTTTACTATGAATTTTCTTAATCTAATATTGAAGTGTAAACCTAATAAAATTAATTCATATACTATTGTATAAAATAATTGTAATAGCATTAACCTTTCATTGATTGCAGATAATATTTTATTTTCAATTAGCAAAGAATATGTAGAAAATATGTTCAAAAGAAGAGTTTTATAATATATATTTAGAATGAGTTTTAACAATAATAGTGTAAAAAAAAATATTAATCTTAAAAATAGTATAAAAACAGATATGCTTTGACTTTATAATGGATATTTGGAAGATGATAATGCTTATCATTTATTCATAAAACTTTTTTTTTTTTAAAACAATGCAAACTTCTTAATATTTATGCTTTTTATTTTTGTTTTCTATTAAATGAAATTAGAAATGATGTTTCAAAAATGAAAGACCTTATGATGCAGACTTGTGATTTATAAACACCTCAAAACAATGCCAAAGTTATAAATTAAGAAATTGTATACAAGATTTGGAGCTTCTCAAATAAAGAATTATCCTGCTTTAAACTTATTTTTTACATGAGTACTAATTATTTTTATAAACATTATAAAACTTATTTACTGTGAAATTTCAGTGGCATTAAATCATTCCCAGCATAGATTTTATGAATAAAATACAGTCCTTGGTTTGTAAATATATATATAATTATAAAAATTACTTGTCTTGCATTGTTGGTCGAGAGGTCAGCACGACTGCCTTAGAAGCAGTTGCCCAGGTTGTGGTTTCGCATCCTGGCCAATGCTATACACTTGAAAAAAAAAATTACTTTTATAAAATCGTAAAAAGTATTAGAGATTCTACATAACTTCAAAAGTCTTAATACCCCCCCCCCCCCAAAAAAAAAGCCCTATCAAATTCTAATAAACAGTATGATTTGTTAACCATATTTTGATATTTGTTTCTAAGTTTATTACATAAACTAACTTTATTACACAAGACAAACAATTTATTTTCAAGATTCACTAACTACATTACAAAATTTATATCAAAAATTAATAGCTTCAGAATGGCTGCTTTATTATAAATTTCCTGTTTGTAAAATTTATAATAAATTATAATTGTAGAAGCTGTTATATGATAATTAACTTCTGCACATATTTTTTTTCATGTTTTTTTATTACATTCCTTTATAATATCTATTGCTTCATTTAATAGTAACATGTGATTTTCTATCTTGTCAGTTTTCATTTTCATGAATGTGAATTTTCAAACATTAAATAGTTCTGAAATTTTGAATGATTTCACTTTGACTTTTTTCATAGATTTTATGATACTGATATTACTTTTTTTTTATCAGATAATTTTTATCTTTACTCTTTTTAGAGCATCATTAAGATTTTTGTAGGCCATAGGCATTTTAACTTCCATTTTATCTCAACATGCTATTAGAAATAGAAATAAATTATTTCTGACACTGTCCTATTCTGTATTCAATGTGTGTCCCAATAGGTGCATTACAACATTTGTTGTGTCTTTTGGTTATAATTAAAGTGATTATTGCTGTTGGACTATACTCAAACAGTCACATTATATACTGAATGTGATATTTTATATAATAAATATGATTTTTGATAGTTTATGTTTTCAGAAATTCTTGTTTAATAAGCCAGCCTATTTTAATTTTTTAAAAATCCTAATTATATTTTTTTTGTTTGAAAATATAAAATATATTTTGAATTTTTTTTTTTTTAAATTCATGTCTATTCTTTTTTTTGTTAGTCCTATTTTCATAGGTCCCAATTTTTTATAGGCTAGATTATCTTATTTCCTCTTAGTTTCATCTATAATAAAAGATATACTACATTGGTATATATTTCTCTTTATGAATTAATTGATGTTAAAAATACACTGTAATTACTATTATAATAATTTTATTTTATTCATTATCTGAATATGTATGGTAATCAGAAATGAATTATAAACACTATGTGGGTATGCAAGAAGGAAAATAGAAAAGTCAATTGTTACAAAAAAGTAAACATATTGATGATTGGAGCAGAAATGAAAAAAAAAAAAAAACCCTAATAAAAATGTATTGGAGAGAATAAAAATGTGCATAGATTATTCATAAATATTTGTGCATAATAATAACAATATGTAAACAAATATTGCTTTCACATTCATGATGTTATGTTAGCCACACACATTCTGTTTTTTATTATTATTAGTGATTAGAAATTTATTAGCATTTAATATAAATACTGAATAAACTCTGAGATTGAATATAAATATTAGCATTCCCATGTAATTTTCTTATTGATTTTCTTACTATTTTGAAAGGTTAAGCTAAATGTTAGGCAATCACTGCATGGCGATTGGGCTAAATTATGCTAATATATATATATATGAGATTAAAATCTGGGTCACATGTTTAAAAAAAGTGTTATGGATTGGAGGTTTTAGGCATATCTTAAATGTATATATATATATATGCATGCATCTGTCTGCTTATTACTCTTACAACAAGTAGATATGAAACTACACATTTTTTAGCTGAAGGAAAATCAAAAACATAGTATAACAATTGAAACATCATGTGATTTTAACTAGCATGTCAAATTTTAATTGGTGGTTACGCAGTATTAGAAACTTTAATTAAGATTATTATATAGAAATTTCAGTTATTTTCCGATGCTTATTTGTATATCTGAGTGTGAATAGTAAATATTAAAAATTAATGTGCACTATAATCAAACATTATAACTGATATTTTTTACTTTCAAAATTGTAAAAAGTATAACTTTTGTCAATTTGTTAATAATTATGATTATATTTATTCTAGAACTAAGTTTAGTTTATTTTTATTTTTTATGGCAGTCATTTTTCTTTTTAAGTGGTTGAGTAAATATGTCTAGGGGGTAAAAGCACAGTCCAGTCTAGTGTAAATGATGGAACCAGAAGGCATGGAACATTAAAGAGAGGTTTAGTATGCTTGATTTGAAGGAAGATTGCTATTAATTTTTAAAAGTTTTAGTTCTACTTAATACTTCCATATTTTATTATTGGTTTGAATTTTTTTTTTTTTTAGGAATTATGATTTTAAGAAAGATTTATATTAATTGTTTAAATATTATAATGCTGTTAAATCTCTTAAGTCATTAATTTGCCATTAATTATAATATATACATATACGCGCGCGCGCGCCCACACACACACACACACACATATATATATATATATGCAGACATGTCAATAGTTATTTCGTGTCATGATAAACTTTTAACAAAGCAAATGTAGATTATTTTTTATTAGCAACAAATTTTCATTTAAATACTGTAATTTCATTAAAAACTATTTCTAAATAAAGGGGATTTGAACTCAGACTTTCAAGCATCTTTCAACTATCCACACTATCTCATATCACTGTTACACATGATCACACACATGTAGAAAAGATCAATAATCACCAATAGACATATTTTGTGCTGAACTAGTACTCATTAGTTGGTCCAGATTATCACACACACATATAATCAGTGCTCAGTTTTATATTAAAATAGCAAATCTTTATACTTTAATGGACAGGCTTTAATCTACTCCAACCTCCAACTCTTCAGCCATTCATACCATTGAAAATCTGATAATGGAAAGCCCAAATTCCATGCTGTATTGTCATACCCATGTTGACCTCAAGTCACTCTGACCCCTCATGTACAGGACTGTATCCATTTTAAATACATAGAAGAGTGATAGACAGCATGCAGGCTTAATGTATCATATTTGAAATACATGCACTCTTCATATACCTGGACCCTAATTGTAAATATAGGGGATTTGAACTCAGATTTTCAAGCACCTTTCAATTATCCACCTATCTCATATCACTGTTACACCTGATCACACACATGTAGAAAAGATCAATAATCACCAATAGACATTTTGTGCTGAACTAGTACTCATTAGTTGGTCCAGATTATCACACATATATATAATCAGTGCTAAGTTTTATAATAAAATAGCAAATCTTCATACTTTAATGGACAGGCTTCAATCTACTCCAATCTCCAACTCTTCAGTTATCCATACCATTGAAAATCTGATGATGGAAATCCCAAATCCCATGTTGATGCCAATATTGTTGAATATTGAAGCCTGTCTATTAAAGTATGAAAATTTTCTATCTTAATATAAAACTGAGTACTGATTATATATATGTGTGTGAGAGATGATAACCTGGACCAACTGATGAGTGCTAGTTTAGCACGAAATATTTATATTGGTGATTATTGATCTTTTCTACATGTGTGTGATTATGTGTATCAGTGATAGAGATAATGTGGATAGTTGAAAGGTGCTTGAAAGTCTGAGTTCAAATCCTCTATATTTAGAATTAGGCTCCAAGTATATAAAGAATGCCCGTATTTTAAATATAAAAACGATTTCTATATATTTGTCAAAAATCTATAAATATATAACAATTAAACGGATAACCATGTCAAAATGCCGTCATTAATGATCACGTGTTACTGTTTAATCAGAATATTTTATTCCCTAAAACTTGTTTTTTATTTAAATAAAAAACTAAAAAATATATCTATTAAGTCAAAATTCAAAGGATTACATATGAATAATTGTAGAACTATAAAAAAGAAGATAAATGATTAACACTATTATACAGTGTTCAAACTCAGCAAAATATATGAATTGATGTAAAAAGATGGTAGACATTTTTGATGAGAGTGTTACTACAAATTAGAAAATGTTAAAAAAATTTTCTGTCTTGTATTGACAAAAAAATTGTTAATTCCTTGACAAGTCATTAGAAGGACTGGTTGAGATTGGATCCAGGAAGATTTAGCTCTTATATCTATCGTTTTACCATTTTGCTAAATTACACAGAATACTGCATTTATCTAAAATATTATGTATTGTTGCATTTATTTAATATCACATCAAATACATTATACTACTATTAAAATAATATTTAACAGATTTTTTAAAAGTACTCTGATAAGAAATATGTTCCTTTTATTCTTCAAATGTTATTTATTACTGGTAAAAATATTTAGAAGGGTCTAAAACTTTTTTTTTTTTTTTAAAAAAAGAAAAATATTAAAATAAATTTAGGTTCATTCATAAAAGATTTTATTCTAATTTTAGAAGTAAAACTGTAGCTGTTGCCTACCAGCTGGATAACTAGTTGGAGATTAATGATAGAATGACTTAAGCATTGACTTCTATCTCATATAACTTTACATAAATCAGGCATCAGTCACACCAAAGAACACCTCAAAATAAACCGCCTAAAGTGAATAATTTTAAAATTGCTTTAATAAAATATTTTAAATAAATAAATAGCTTAAAAACAGAGAGTGACAATTTTCTTTTAAAAACTTTAAAACATTTATAAATACACATACATACATATATTAGTCTTTTGAATCAATAGCCTGACAGTGTTATACTTTCACTCTTACTGTTTTAAGTAAAGAGCTTTCTAATTGAATAAGTATTAATGGATAGCTTCACACAATAAATATTTCCATATATATATATATTATAAGACATAAGATGTCAGAAAAGCCTATAAATGTCTTGATTGCAAACTAGGTTCACCATCATAAAAAATGTTGACACACAAGTTATATCTGAAACAAAAAAGTTCTTACTAAATGTTATGATAATCAAGTTTTTAAGAATATTTTCCAAATTAATAAAATAAAAGGGAAAAAATATTGACTGTAAAACATTAAAAAAACGTAAACATTATTCTTTGAGAAAATTCAGTATCAAAATAGAAGTAGTTTTTACCAATATGTAATGATATTTAAAATATAATACATGAAATTAAAAAAAAACCCAGATGATCTTAAAAAAGGGATATGTAATAATATCTTTAAAAAAAAACAAAGAATAATGAAGTTTGTGGTATGATTGAACTGAAGATATATCTTCTTCACTATTTCTAAAACACTAGTATTTATAACTTGTTACAGGAATATTGAGTTATATGTCATTAAAAATTCATTAAATTTTATTGGATGTCTTCCTAACATATATATATTAAAAAAATTTATGCATAAAGGTATACATTTATATTTTGGATTTACCCATGTATATGCTGGCTCATTGTTAAAATTAGCATTATATTGACATTTTCAGCTGGATCTCACAGTCACATTCTGGATAACAGATATTATTAAAGAATGCTAAAAATAGTTGAAATTTAATTTTCTGATTTATACCCTTGTGCAACATTATTTAATAATTTTCTACCCCAAAAAAATTTGGTGACAGTTATTCAATTCAATGTCTGTACAATACTAATGTTGTTTATAGACTAATTTATGTTGTTTATCAATGCATTAACATTTACACTTGATTCACCATGGTAAGGATAACAACAATTTGGTTCCAAGCATTCACTTATATAAATAATTTTTGTTTATCATATTAAAGTTAGGGTAAAATGATCCTACATTATTGTCTATATATTTAAATTATGAAAATATGCAGAAAGTAGAATCACAAAAAATGGAAAATAAAAAGCATGGTTCATTAATAATACAGACTTAATAATGAATAGAAAATCTAATAGTATTCACTTGAGTGTGTTTGAAATATGCACAATTAAAAATACAATAGAAGTGTGTATTTTCCAATATTTGTTTTTGAAAAGGTTGCTCTGCATCAAAAATGTATATATCCTCTCCATTTAAAAAAATGTTTTTATAATTGCATATTGATTATTACATTTGAATAATGGAGTTCTCATAATTTGTTATTATTTTTGTTGTATGAATTTTTTAAATAATATTTTTTAAAAGTTGTATTTGATGTTTAAATATCTTTTATAAAAACAAATTTTTTAAGTCATCATCTACATAAAAACAACAAACATCTCTAATAACTATTCATAGAGAAATAGTGAAGAAAAAGACATTATATTCATTAGATGGTGAAAGTTTAAGAGTTTTTTTAATTTTTGTTTTATTAGTAAGAATAGTTATATATCCATTTATTAGAAAACTAATTTCATTTATAACAGAAGAATATTTTAAAGTTTGTTATTTAATTTTTTCAACATGAATTTAAATTTAGATGATACACATAACAGGAAGACATGCTATTTCTATATCAAGTGGTTCAACTATATAGAAACATTAAAAATAATATTTTTTTTTCTAATAAAAGCTGATTTTGTTAACAGAAAAAAATTCTTTTTATAAATGTATGTAGTAAGAATTAAAATTAAGGTGTTTGATAATGAAGAGAGTGTGTGTAATAGTGATCATAACTTTATTGTAATAGAAATGGTTAGTAATGTGATGGAGGATAGAAATAAAGGTAGAAATAATAGTGAAAGATGTGGATGGAGAGTGAATGATAAGAATAAGTTGGAAGAGTATAAAATAAAAAGTTGAAGAAACCATGGAGCAGTTGGTTGGGGATGAGTATAAGGACTGGTGTGGTGAAGTAGAAAAAGTGGCAAATAGAGTTTTAGTCGAGAATATGAAAAAGAATAAAAATAATAAAAAAATGAGAGTTAGTAAAAGTGTAAAAGAGAGGAAAAAACATGCAGAGAATATAAGTGTGATATTAAGAATAAAGAAAGTGAAAATGATATTAATGCTAAATGGGAAAAGTACTTAGAAAAGAAGAAGCTAGCTAAAATGGATAATTATAGAGAGAGGATGAAGTTAAATAATAAATTGTTGGAGGATGTTAATAAAAGTGGAAGAGATGGGAGTAAAAAATTTTGGAATTACATTAAAAGGAGAAATGTAGGGGAAAGAGAGATAGTATTAATAGATGATGAGGGAATAGAATGTAGCTCTAGAGGTGAGCTAGAGAAAATCTTAAATAGATATGTAATGGATATAGAAAAGATGTTAGATGTGAAGGAATTAGTGATAGAAAACATGAAAGCAGTTAGTAGTGGGAATATTAGGTTCACAAAAAATGAATTGAATGAGGCAGGAAAGAGATTGAAAAGTGGAAAGGCGAGAGGTTTAGATGGATGTGCAGCAGAGATGGTAATGAATTTAGGGCATAGAGCAAAAGCAAAGTTATTATCATGTTTTAATAAGATGGCGCAGAAGTCAGATTTTCTGGGTAGTTGGAGTAATACAAGAATAAGATTATTATTTAAAGGAAAGGGTAAGGATCATAGAAAGTTAAATAATTATAGACTGATAGCGGTAACATCAGTTTTATATAAAGTTTTCACATATATGGTAGCTGGAATAGTTGTAAAATGGATGGAAGAGAATAATGTAGTGGAGGAAATGCAAGGAGGTTTTAGGTCAGATAGGTGTATAGAAGATAGTTTGCTTGTAGTTACACAACTTAAGGAGATGAGTAAGAATTCAGGTAGATCGTTATATATGAGTTTTATAGATATAGAGAAAGCATATGAAAGAGTAAATAGAAATAGATTATGGGTAAGATTAGCCAAGTTGGGAATGGATGAAGCTTTAGTAAATATTATTAAGAAATTATTTGAAAATAATTATTATACTTACCAATTAGGGGATATAGAATCAGTTAAAGTTGAAAATGGGGTGGGATTAAGGCAAGGATGCCCTATGTCACCGATTTTGTTTTTGTTGTTTTTGATTGAAATGGAAAAAGCAATAGAAAGACTAGGAAGAGGGGTAGAGATACCATTAATAGGTGGAAAAGGAGTATATACTTTGTCGGGCCTTTTTTTTGCAGATGATATCTTTTTATGTGCAGAAAGAAGAGAAGATATAGATATTATGTTGAGGACATGAGCAAGGGTGAGTAAAGAGATGGGGATTAAATTTAATGAAGAAAAATCAAATATAATGATGGTGAATACTGGGGAAAGAGAGGATATAATTTTTTTTTTGGGGGGAGGGATATAAAGTTAAGTGTGGTGGATAGATATAGGTATTTGGGAATCATCTTATGTAATCAGGAAAATTGCTTGGATGAATGGGAGAAAAAATTGGTAAATGAAGCAAAGAAAAGAAAGAGTTTGGTAAAGAAACTAACAGTATTTTCATATAATAAATATGATGTAGCTAGAATTGTATGGAAGGGAGTTGCAGTAGCAGGGTTAACATATGGTAATGATGCATTATGTGTTAGTAAAAGGATTTTAGCTTATTTAGAGACAGTACAAAGGGAAGTAGGAAGACATGCATTAGATGCAGAGATGTAGACAGCAAAGGAGGCAATTCAAGGAGAAATGGGATGGTCAAGTTTCTATATGAGAGATGCAAAAAGTAAAATGAAAATGTTTGGTAGGTTGCAGTTTATGGATAGTAAAAGAATAGCCAAAATAGTGTTTAATTGGGTTATGAGTAAAGGGCAGGTAACAAGATGGGTGAGAAAGGTAATGCAGTATGCAAAAGATTTGGATAAAGAATTTATATCGGTATACTTGTATAAAAGGTGGGATGATTGTGTTAGGGGGATTGTTGAGTGTTATAGTGGTAAGGAATGGGATAAAAGAATAGAAGCATTAATAAAAAATAGGGAGTTGGAGAGATGGAGAAGTAGTATGGAAGGTAAGAAGAGTTTAAATATATATAGAAGTAAACGGAATATTGAAAGCAAGTTAATTTATGATAATAGTAAGGAAAGTAGTTTATTGTTTAAGGCTCCAACGAGATCTTTAGCAACAAGAGAATATACATGTAAATGGAAAACTATGGGTGATTTAGCATGCAAATTGTGTAAGGAAGGTATAGAAAATATTAGGCATCTGTTGATTGAATGTAAATGCTTGAAAGCAGAAAGGGTACAGATAATGAAGTTATGGGAGAATAGGTATGAACAAAGTGACAATACAGAAAGTGAGTTAGTAGTTTTTATGTTGGGTTTGCGAAAAGATAAGGGGGATTTAGATTTAAAGGCCATAGAGTTGACAAAGATTATGTTGTGGAAATGGGATGGGGCAGAATATGGGAAGACTTAGAGTGGGGAATGGAAAATAAAGTGGCTAACAGGTTTATCTGGCCATAATTGCCGAGATATTCTTGACTTCGTTTAAAGAAGCCAAATACATCACATCACATCACCCCCAATGATTCGAATATCCAGTATTTTAAATTATAATAATAAACGAGGCATTAGCTAAGACATGTTCCAGTATTTATTTGGTAAAATGGCATTTGTATACAATATATATTGTATTTTAATAACATTAATAATAATCATTAACAATTTTGAACGTTTTTTTATTTGTTTTAGAAATAATGTAGAATTAGTTTTTTTTTTTTTTAAAAAATAAATCATGTAAACAATTTTTTTTTTTTAAAAAAAAAAAAAACAGTAACAGTCAGTTATTTTACCAATTAACCAAAATTTTGTATTTTTTTTTTTGACTTCAGACAGAAATGAAAAAAAAAAGATGGGGCGTATTTTAATCACATTAATGAGACATATTCTTATTCATAATTATAAAAATGAATGCATTTTTATAATACGGGAAAATTTCTTTAAATAAATTTTAATTTTTTATTATTGCAAATTGCATGGTTAACATTACTGCCCCCCCTATTAAACAGTTGACATCTTGTTGTTAAAAAGTATATTTATATAGTAAATCCTGACCAATGACAGATTTGATAATTGAAGATTTCTTGATAAAAGCTTATCCTGGCACTTCCGGCACTCAAACAACACTTGATCTCCAAGTAACTAATCGTTTTTTTTTTTTTTATTAATTGCTATTCACACAAAATGTCAATCATTATAAAATATATGTAAGATTAATGTTCAAATGATACTCATATTAGTATACTGTAATGAATACGTAAGAATGTTAAAGATAATTTTATGCAAATATTTAAATAATATTGAGAATGATTATTATTAAAGATAAACATTAGTCTGTTTAGCAGTCATATTTACTTAAATGAAAATCTGCAATAATACTTTAGTAACTCATCCAATTACATATTTCTTACACAACTTCATAAGGTCTTTATTCATATCCATATTTAAAATAAAAGGAATTTGAGTTTGGAAGTGACTTTCCATAATGGAGTTATTAAGATATTGTGATCGCACTGTTACATAAAAGGTTAAATTGACTCAAAAAGTGAACATATATTTTACTACAAAGATACAAATATTGGAAGCACAAATCATTACAAATAAAAAATGGAAGAACAACATTGTTAAAATTGATAATATGTCAGACAGAGTGGCAATATTTGTTTTTCAAGTTAATGGAAGATACTAAATTGAGATAATTCAAGTTTATGCCCAAACAAGTTCTCATTATAATGAAGAAGTAGAAGATTTTTATATGGATGTATAAAATACTTTGAATCAGAGCAAACAATATTTCAAAATTATCATTACAGTTTTTAATACTAAATTTTTTTTAAAAAAGACTAAATGATGAGAGTTCTGTTGATAAATTTGATTATGATAATAGAAAGTAGGGAGGACTTAGTTTTGTGGAATTATAAAAAAAGCTGTATACTATGAATTTTGTCTTTGAGATAAATGTTAAATTGATACAGATATGGAAGTAGTGCAATGAATATATTGAAACAATATATTCCTGACTTAATATACGGTTTACCTATTTTTCCCCATAGCCCCAACTGTGCCAGTTTTAAAGCTTTCTTAGTCTATGTATATAAGCATCAACACAGTTATACATGCATCATCACACATATGTATGTGAATAAACCACTGTAATATCTTTGGTTTATATACAAATTACAGGGTGTATATTTTATTTAAAATTTAAATCTTTTAAATAATAGATTTCCTTTTATTAAAAAAAAGTCAATTTATTTTATATTAAATCATATATATATGTATGAAATTCATGTATCACCATGATACATATATAACAAAATGTTATTTAAAAGTTTCTAATAATTTTTGATTTTAAATTATGTTGTATTAAACAAAAATCATGCCACCACATGTGAGCTAGGTTTTAAATCTTCTTTTTTACAATAATATTTTTCCAAAATATATTTTATGGAAAACAAAATTCACTGAGCTAGAACATTTAACCAGTCTTTAGGGAATCCAAGTTAAATTAAAAGTACCTGGTTTAGAATTTAAACAAAAGTTAAATCAATTTTATAAATTAAAAATATAAGATAGTAAAAAATTGCTAATGGATTTACCAGCTGTAAATCCATACTGTTGACATTATAATATAGGTTTTGAAAATTGTGTAAATACTCTAATGTTTTGACACTCTAGAATGTACTCTGTAAATTTTGAAAACCATTGCTATCAGAATCCATGCCCATTTGTACTTTAATAATGGCACAGTAGGAGGCTATAGATTTGCCATTTTTATTGTGGGATGATGGTGAACTCAAACCCCATCTTCTGTGTCATGATGGTGTGTAATCATCATCATGGAGATGGGAGATTTTTGGCAACAGCCTGCTATAAAAAGAAGATATCCTAAGCCATGCAACATATTCAGAGAAGAGTGCCACTATGCCTACTATCCAATGTGCCTGAAATATCAGCTGCAATAAAGAAGATTGGTAATATTTCTTTAAAAACCACAGAGTTCTTAATCAATACATCAATCTTAAAACCTTAATGTTTAAGCTAGCATATATAAAATATAATGAATGTTTGCCCTTAACTCTTAAATCCCTACCTAAAGTAAAACCATTTGCAAAATTAAACCTGTATAAATCTTGCCTGTATTCATCTCTCTAAATATAATTTATTTCTCTAATCTATAATAGCTGTAATCAGTTATTATCTAACTTTCTTTAATACTGCAGTTATACCTATATTATTGTTTTAATTATTTTATTCAGTGAATACTAATTTTTAATAAACTTTTAATGGAGAGGTAATTGTTAAAATCTCCATTTTAATTCTTTAAAAATGCTACTTAGCATACTCGAGCACTGTTTCAAAATCCTATTAAGTTAGATATTAAATGATCACTACATGCTCATTATTATCATTGATTTAGTTTATACTTTATTATGGTTTGCATAGTCAGTTATTATAACTTATGACATTGTTAATTAGAAGTGATAGGCTAGCTAGGGATGATATTTGAGATATATTAGTTAATGTTATTAATGGCCTTCAAATATACTTTCTCCCCCTTATATATATATATATATATATATGACAATAGATGGCGTTATACCAAAAACACCTTCAAGCGTTTGTTTACATAAACGTCAGAGTGAGTATTTCACTATCTCTAACTTAATTTCCACCTTCAGATTATGATTTCAAGCTATTTGCTATCGTCAATGAAGGACAGGATTAAGAAACTAGATCTAAAACACAAACTCTGAGCGTTTAAGAAACAGTTTCTATTCAGCTTGCAAGCGTGAATCTTTTAGACACGTAATGTCTTCAAACTCATCATAGCATGCCAGATAGCTACATGGGTCTGATATCAGTTCAGCATCACCACATAGTAGAAGTCTCTGCAATATATATCATTGCAAGAAAGACCTCAAAGGTACATTTATGAAAAACAAAAAACACAAGTTAAAAACTTGCATACGCTTGTATTTATGACAATAGATGGTGTTATACCAAAAACACCTTCAAGCATTTGTTTACATAAATGTCAGAGCGAGTATTTCACTATCTCTAACTTAATTTCCATCTTCAGATCATGATTTCAAGCTATTTGTTATCGTCAATGAAGGACAGGATTAAGAAACTAGATCTAAAATACAAACTCTGAGCATTTAAGAAACAGTTTCTATTCAGCTTGCAAGCGTGAATCTTTTAGACACATAATGTCTTCAAACTCAGCATAGCATGCCAGATAGCTACATGGGTCTGATATCAGTTCAGCATCACCACATAGTAGAAGTCTCTGCAATATATATCATTGCAAGAAAGACCTCAAAGGTACATTTATGAAAAACAAAAAACACAAGTTAAAAACTTGCATACGCTTGTATTTATGACAATAGATGGCGTTATACCAAAAACACCTTCAAGCGTTTGTTTACATAAACGTCAGAGTGAGTATTTCACTATCTCTAACTTAATTTCCACCTTCAGATCATGATTTCAAGCTATTTGCTATCGTCAGTGAAGAACAGGATTAAGAAACTAGACCTAAAACACAACCTCTGAGCGTTTAAGAAACAGTTTCTATTCAGCTTGCAAGCGTGAATCTTTTAGACATGTAATGTCTTTAAACTCAGCATAGCATGCCAGATAGCTACATGGGTCTGATATCAGTTCAGCATCACCACATAGTAGAAGTCTCTGCAATATATATCATTGCTTGAAGGTGTTTTTGGTATAACGCCATCTATTGTCATAAATACAAGTGTATGCAAGTTTTGAACTTGTGTTTTTTGTTTTTCATAAATGTACTTTTGAGGTCTTTCTTGCAATGATATATATTGCAGAGACTTCTACTATGTGGTGATGCTGAACTGATATCAGACCCATGTAGCTATCTGGCATACTATGCTGAGTTTGAAGACATTACGTGTCTAAAAGATTCACGCTTGCAAGCTGAATAGAAACTGTTTCTTAAACACTCAGAGTTTGTGTTTTAGATCTAGTTTCTTAATCCTGTCCTTCACTGACGATAGCAAATAGCTTGAAATCATGATCTGATGGGTGGAAATTAAGTTAGAGATAGTGAAATACTCGCTCTGACGTTTATGTAAACAAATGCTTGAAGGTGTTTTTGGTATAATGCCATCTATTGTCATAAATACAAGCGTATGCAAGTTTTTAACTTGTGTTTTTTGTTTTTCATATATATATGTATGCAGATTCAATATTTTAACCTAATTTATTTTAGCCTTTTTGTTGGCATAATTATAATGTTAGATTAAGAACTGGGTTGTGTTAGTTTAGCAAATAGAAGCTATCTGTTTAGTCACAATTAATGTTCAATATACAAATTTGTGTCATTTTAAGCATTGTGAATATGTTTTTATTAAGTACATTTGTAGGTAATATCTTGCTGGACATTTTTGGGATTTGTGGTGGTGACCACTCTCATTCTTTAGTTCAAGTAAGAACACCAAGTCTGTTACTGGGATTAAGAATCTGAAACACTTGAGTTGCTTATCCGACTTCCCTGAAACTATATATGTTCTTTATTAGTGACAAGCCATACAGTTCTAGGGAACTGTGCATTTGATGTGAAATCCTGTGAATAATCACCCATCCATAAGAAATTTGTTTATTAATATTTTCTTTAGCACCATAGAATATATATATATATATATATATATATATATATATATATGGGTATATATATATATATATATATATATATATATATATATATATATAAAGATAACCCATTTTCCCCTTCTTGTTAATTAATTATTCAGCATTAGATTGAAACTCTAACCTTTGGTTATAAGGTTGAATCTGCATCATCTTGAGCTTATTTATTTGCTTTCATTGTTAATATATATAACAGCCATAATAATGTTTTATCAAGTAATTATTATAGCTAGACTATTAATTTTATAACATTGGCAAACCAATGCAATAGGTTTGGCATATTAAATATTATAGGCATGATTTTAATATTCACACAAACATTTATACATCTCTATTTTATATGTTAAAATGAGATTGTTTTATTAATTTGGTCTCATCCACTATGTAATGCCTGCATGCTGCATGCATTAATTCGTATATTAATCTTAAATAATTATTGTCATTTTGTTTTAGTTGATTTAAGTTATTGTTCACTAAACCTATTTAAATTATAAACTTATTTCATATGTGTTTGCTAGTAATCCGACTCCAATTTCTTAATGATTTTACCTGTTGAATATGCATTATTTTAGTTAAGTCAATTAGTATACTAAGTAGTTTATTTAACCCTTAGGTTATAGTTAAATTGTTAATTTCCCTTGATTCTCATATTTTCCCCTTCTTGGAGCCAGCTCACTGAAGAAATTGAGACAGAATGTAACATCAGAAATGTCATTAATAAGATGTTAAATGATGGAGTATTGGTAAATGAGTTGAAGGTCAGATTTGGGATCTCACCATCCCATTTTGGTCAGCCTTCATGTATTTAACTGGACATTGGAATTATGTTATGTGAATGTACAAATCTGATCATTACAATATAGTAGTGGACTGGGATTATATTTTGACTAATCAAAAATATTTATTTCAAGATAAGTTGTCCTTAATAGATTTTACATAGGAAGTAATAATACAATTATTGAGATGTAAGATGTATGTTAATACAAAAGTAAAGAAATAAAAATATTAAAGATAATTTTAACAATTAAAAATCCTAATCCTCAGAATCAGTTCAATAAATTTAAAATGGAATTTGCAAATCAGTTTAAAATAGTAGCAAATTCTGAAGATGGTTCAGACTTGACTATAATAGGAAGTTAACTGATACTTCAATAATAACTGCAAGAAAAATAACTGATACAAAAAATAGCACTTGTTCAATGAATGTTATAATGAAAATCAATGTAATGATCCATTAAGAAAAAATAAATAACTAGAATTTTGAAAAATAATATTAAAAAAACTTAATAGTAATATAAGTAAATATAATTGTGAATTGGCAAGATAAATTATAGAGAAGATTAAAAGTATCCAATATATAAAACAGTATATTAGTATGGGAAAAAAAATTGATTCTGCAATAAGAAAAAAAAAGAGAATTATTACTAAAAACAGAAATGACATAATGAAATATATAGAAGAGTTCTATGAAAAATTATATAGTCATAAAAAAAACCATGTATCCCTTACAGTTATTCTTCTCAACTGCCCAACATTTTAAAATGAAGAGATGAGATCTTCAATTAAATCTATGAAAGAAGTAAAAAGCTCCAGGAAGTAATGAAGTTATTATTAATATATTAAAAAAAAACTGATGATAAAATAAATAAAAAATGATTGGAAAAGTTATATATTAAATAACAGAAATGGTAATATTAATAAGATGTTAAGAAGATATTAGAAATGACAGTTGTATCATTCTTCTATTAATGGTATATAAAATCTTTACCAAAACAATTATAACATGTCTACAATAATATTTGGATTCTAACTAATAATCTGGATTTAAAAGTAATTTTAGCATAATGAAACATATTCAAATATTGAAAAAAGTTATGGAAAGGAAAGAAACAATTAATATGAGCTGCTATTATGCTTTAGATTTGTAAATTATGAAATGTTATTTAATTGTATAATAATTTCTATGATAATTAAAATATTCAATCATCAAGATAAAGATCCAGGATATTATGTTCTGAAAAATATTTATCAAAATGCAATCTCAGGGATTAGGTTGTATCATAGTACTAAGAAGTTTAACATTTAAAAAGGATGTACTTCAGATCTCCAAAACTTTATGTCAGTTTTAATTTGGTAGAAGAAAATGGGCAGAAATAAAAGAAATGAAGATTCATTAAGTTATTTAATTTTTTCAGATGACAAGATTATATTCAGAGTTTCAGAAAATGTTGCAAAAGATATCAGATGACTAAAAAAGAAATGTTAAGAATGTTAAAGTAATATTAAATGGATTTTCTCAAAAGAAAATAAAGATTGATAATAATAAATTGGAAGATATTTATTATAAAATCATCTGTGTTTAATAATGGATTTAATTAATCATAGAATTAATTTGGGGTAGAGGGCTTTTGGTAGAAATAATATTAAAAGAAAATTGAAAAGAAAGTTTATAATAGATATATTTTACCAGTTTTTACTTATGGACATGAGACTTGGACATTTAACAGAAGTGCAATATTGAGACTTCAAACATTTATTGAAACATGGATAGATATTTATTAGGAGCAATGAAAAGAGATCAAACAGACATCATAGAAAGAATTAAACAACTAAAATAGTGCTGAGTTGATAATATTTTAGAAAAGAAGATAATAGATGGACAGTTGAAATTTTAATTTCTAGCCAAAGAGACTGTAAATGATCTAGGAAAAAAACATATGTGAGACCAGTTAGATGGCATAAAGAAGTTTGCTGGTGTGTTGTGGAAAGCATTTTGCAATCAATTGATAAAATAATGATGATTATTCTTACATATAAATAGTAAAAGAAATCATTAGATATCAGAATTGAAGATAGTGAAGGGTGTAAATATGGTTATACAAACACACAATTTTATTACCACAAAAGTCTGGTAAAATGCTGATGACATAAAAATATCTTGATGATTGGGCTCTATACTAACCTCATTGACTGAAGATAATAAAGAAGAAAATGAAGATAATGAAAAAAGAAAGCTATTACACACACAAACAGATTTATATAAAAAATAAAAAGATATAAATGAAATATTATCTGGGTACATTCATATATAATTTATTGAAAAAATATATATAGATCAATATGACCAGTGTGATCTGGTCAAAACATTGGTTTTTTTCTCTATATATATATTTAATAAATTATACACAAATCTACCTGGATAATATTCCATTTATATCTGTAGCCTGTAAAAATCTTGGATTTAATACAATGAAAAGTTATTCTATAAAAATTAATTTAAATATAAAAGCAACTTATGAATCCATTTCGTATAGGTACAAGACATCGTAGTCATAGGGCACAATAAAAAGTTTATTAATAATCATATGACTAATTCGGAATATTTCTGATGTATTTATTTACTAGCTTTCTAATACTATATATTCACTTAATTAAGTATATAGCTCAGCTCCCTGGAAAATTTAAACTTGCTTGTAGAATGCTCGACTACTTGAAATACTTTTGAGATTAAGCCGGATTTAAATAATAAGTCACGAGCACTTCAGTAAATACATTAATCACACTCACTCATATATAATCAGATAAAATAAATATAATACAAAAAACTCTGGAATGTATTATAAAATGTTTAAAATATTGATATATATATATATAACTAAATAATAGATATAGTCAATCATCTTACAAAATTTCCATCATCTTGTGTAACATTTTACAGTTAAGATAAAAAAAAAATCTCATTAAATCACACAACACTAACGTTCCCATGTGAATGGCCAACTTACCATAATTTATATATATATGAAAACAATTATATTGTTTACTTAATAAATTATCTGTCATATTTATAAAATATCTGTTTGATCCCACTCCACCTCCTCTCATTGAAATCCTTTTCCATATGTAAAATAAAAACACCGTGAAAGCAAAAACTTCCTTTACTAATAAAGAATGTTCTGCAAATACAGATCTAAATCTATACACAGAGCATCATAATTTATTAGATAAAAATTTATTTTCATGAATTCTCTCTCTCTCTCTCTTTTTCTGTAATTTTAACTATAAAATGGTACCCAGGATGATGCATATGCCATAAGCTAGATATGGCTATTATTTATCTTTATATATTATTTTGAATATTGTATAATTTATTCCAGAATGTTTTGTTTATATATATATAAACATATTAAAATGAACAAACAAGAAAATTAAATTAAACTTAAATGTTTTTGACATTGTTGTCGTATACATTTCTGTTTAATATACATTTTTGATGAAAATCAATTCTCTTGTTGAAATATTAAATTAGCTATATAGACAAGTAATTTGTATCTTGTTTTGCCATTTATGTATTACCTTTAGTTAGTTAATATTTTTTTTATTATTTATATATAAATAGAATGATAAATAACTCAAAATTTTCTTCTTTTTTTAGGTAAGTAACTTTGTTACTAGATTTTGTATTTGTAATTATAACAAAGCTATAAACTCATTTGGTAAGTTATCACTCTGTTTTTTAAATATTAATGAATTTACATGAATATTAATAGGTTTTTGTTTTTTTAATTAATATTACTACTTTTAATTTATCTTAATTGCCTTTAATATACCTCCTGCACAATTTGAAAAAAAAAAATACTTTTTGTAAAACGATAACTTATTTAAAGTTCAATTCATCAGTATTATTCAAATGTATCTATAAAATTTTGAAGTTTTTTTTGTCTTGTTAACTATTTATTATTTTATTATTTTTATATAAATTGGGATAACTGTGAATTATTATAAAATACATATTTCAATACAGTTAGAATACCATAATTCTGATCTATTTATTCAAAACCTTCTGTTACCTAAACAATATTTCTAAGATTATTTTTAATATTGTCCAAGAAATACTTTGTGCATGCATTTATAACAAAATCAAAAAAAATATTTTTAACAAATTTTATCAAATTAATAAATATGTTTTCTTTCTATCTTAATAGTGTTTGGGTTTACAATGAAAAAAAAAAGAATTATATATCTGAAAAGTCCTTAAGTTATGGATTTTATATTAATGTTGTTTTGCCTCTAATGACATATCTCCCCATTTTATCACAAAGTACATGCATTGAATAAAATCTTATATATCAGACTTCCACTAATAGAAACTTCTTGTGTGTATATATTGTAATGGTAAGAATTGTCCCTCTGTGCAACAAAATCTAGAACACAGGCAAAATACAGTAAAGCTGATCAAATACAGATACTGGGATCCAGAATCTGACCAACATTCAATCCTTTCACCTCTGCTCAATGATCTAATACCCTATGGATGACACCTCAACTTATACAGATATGTAATTTAACCTCAGTCCGGCAGTCACTCAGTGTAAAACAAAACACTCATAAATTAACTAATTTAGCACTGATTTGGTCAGATATACACACATATGACTAAGTGATTAATTAAAATATCAATGATTGATTATGAAATTTAATAGAATAATCTACCTATTGATATAATGATGTATGTGCAATTAAATCTAGAGCTGGATAAAATGAACTCACGGACAATAAAATCATGAAAATGACTTTATAATTTTAAATATTAATTTAATAAAACAATAATAAATAATAAATCAAAACATAATAAATTATATGATGGGAACATGAGATATTACGCTCACAGGCATTATGTCTAATGAGATTAATTTTACCTATCCCATCATAAGTGTTTAATAAAGGGTAGTGCAGTATTGGAGTTTATGCCTGTATTAATATGCCAAATTTCTAGCAAGAGCTAGATCATACGTAACTTTATAGCCAAAGTTATATAACTAACTATAATAGTGCTCCTGTGGAATCTATCTATACAAAGTTAATTCACACATGTAATTAGGCTCAGAGATACGCAGGTTAGTGTGTTAATCTAGATTAGGGTATACACTAATGCTAGATAAGCATTTAATATAAAAGGGAGAGAAAACTGGTTTATGATAGGTTTACCTATATCCTCTATGGCACATATTAAAATATTAATTAAGCTCAAAGGTGCGAATGGGTCCTTATTCATGGGCTTCAGTCTCAAAGACTCGGTTTGTCCTAAAACCAATCAACTTGCTACGAATAGGAACATTAGTAGTTCAGGGAGTCGTATAAGCATTATGAATAATCTAGGTCCTTGTGCCCTAATTTTAAAAGTATGCTTGAACCCAAACTAAAGTTGATGAGAGTGACCTTTGCCAACAACTCATCAATAATCATTCAGCAAGCAGATAATTGTACATTGTGTACTTCATAAAAACACATCTGCAACTTATACATATATGTAACGTAAATACGTACATTTATATTAGCGTGCCTTAAAATTAGATAGCATCTATTTGCATATCTATACAATCCAGTTCTCAAATTTAGTATTTTAAATATACTATTTAGGGACTAAATTAATTAGTAACCTAGTTTAATATTATCACCTGCATCTCAACATATATAAATCTAAGGAGGACAAAGCATATTTGTGGGGTAATTACAAATAAAACATTAAAATATGCTTTGAGAATATCTCTGTGGCTAGTTCCTATGATGTATGAGTTACATATATAAATAGTTATAATTCACAACTAGAATTAAGCAAACTACAATCTTAACTAGATAACTGATTATTGTAATATTAATACCCAAAACTTAATCAGTAAAATAATAATATGATATCAAAACAGTGAGTGAGAATGAAAATTAATAATTCAATTATTTAATATTTATTATAGCGAAGATTTGAAATTATCTTCATAGATAGATGAGCTAAAATTATATTTATAAATACTTGCAGTTTCGAGTCATTCGGCATATTAAATACATATATTATTAAAATGATAAAATCATAGAATAAATTGAATATTTTTAGAAATAGGCATAAAAGATCGCAGGAAATTATACATTTAAAATAGATTATTAGAGTTATACATTTTAAAAGAGAATTCAAGTTTTACATTTTAAAAGAGAATTCAAGTTTTACAATCAGGCAAGATTTAGCATTTAACGGTCTTCTTTGTAGATTTTAGTAAAGGTGTTTGGGAAAGGCAGATTTAATAAGTAGCTAGCTTTTAAAAGAAAGAATCGAAAGTCACAGTTTATAAACAGAGCTCTGAGAGAAAATTTTACCATTCAGTTGTTTTCATTGCAGTTCTCTGGATTACAGTTCTGGGCACTTAGGAGGATATTAAGTTGACACTTTCGATGATGATTTAAAGTTTAGTAGAGATTTCCCACAGGCTGCTTTGCTGGTATTCGGCATTAGGTTTTATTGGACCAAAGTTCTCCATTCTGCAAGGGCAAGTGGTGAATTATGGCTGCCTACCCCACCATTTTGAAGATAAAATGAGCATAGATTATGTTAACAATTCATTTATTATATATATATGATCCAATTCTTGGCACCAAAACTTTAAGTATTTATACTTTTCAAACTCTAGCCACCTGTTAATTTTTATGAGCTTGTACATAGATGAAAAGTCCATTTATTTATTTTAGAAACACATATTTAATAGTTACAACCAGTAGAAAAACTCATTTATTTATTTTAGAAAAACATTTTAAATTATAACCAGTAATTGAGATTTTGTTTTCCTGCGTTATTTTGTTATTAACATTTTATATTTACAAAATCAAGTCCATGCTATTTTAGGACCAATACGTGACCTACTTTAAAATCTGTTTACAAAATCAAAGGTTATTTTGACAAAGTTATTTTCATAATTAGTGTAAGACTAATTTTATAACCATACGTGCAGAATAACAGGAAATATACATATGCGATTTCAATAATACATCAATAAAATTGGCTAAATAATTTAACTAAAATATTTCTTAAACTAGAAATATTTATAAAATGAATTTCTTAAACTAGAAATATTTATAAATTGAATATATATCTGTAATATATACCAATAACATAACAATAATTTAAACTAAAATATGTCTTAAATTAGAAATATTTATAAAATGCATACATATCTGTAATCTATACATATACTATTAAATTACAGACATACTGCTTGCATATATATACATGATTCTGCATGTATAATAATTTCATGTTATTTAAATGGGTATTCTGAGAGGGTTTAAACCTGGCATATGGATAGATATGTGGGTAAAATAAGTGAAACAGGCAGATGGATGAAACTGACCGTTTCAATATATATATATTGGATATTTATACTAGAAAAGATTCCATTATTGTCTAATTCAGGGTTTCTCAATCTTTTTTTTTAACTATATCGCAAAGGATTTTTAGACCAAAATTTTCATAATTGCCTGCATGAAATTTTACTCTCTTTATTCAATGGGATTATTTTGCCTAATGATTTTTAGGAAGAAGTTCAATGGTTGGTTTGTTGCCACTTAATTTAATTCTAATATTTCATCTTGAACATATATCAAATCTGTTTCTTTCCTTTGATAATATTGCATTTATTAAACTAAAATCAATTTCAAATCACATGAGAATTAGAAGAATTTTGGCCATTTCAAACCATATTTTTGGATATAGAAGTTTATTTGTTTTTGATTCCACAATTCAACCACTCCATATTTTTCAAATTTTTACTCACTTTCTTCATTAGATTATAATTCAATGAGTTTTTCTTGACTATCTTTTCTAAACGACCCATTATCACATTTAAATGAATCTAATATTCATGGCTTTACTTCAAAAGAAAATCAAAAAATCTGTTTCATTTTATCTTTTAAGGGCACCAAATTATCTAAATCTTAAGAGCATTCTCAGTATAATATTCATTAATTTCAGCTAACTCTACCATACAATTAAATTGTTTTTGTTTTTTTAAATTGCCCTCAAATAATTTCAGGAATGTAATGAAGGCATTTAATATTCATTTGCAGCATTTTAACTTAATTAATTTCCCTTAAAGTTGAAGTAATACTTCATTTAGTTTTTAAAAAATCCAAGTCATATAGTATATATTATTTTTGTGTTCACTGATTTCCTTTGCTAAATCAATATTTTCTTCACTTTCAAGAAAATTAATTTTCACATGAAAAAGTTTTACAAATCTTATTAGATAAGATTCTTTAAAAAGCCATCTATCTTCTGTATGTATCAACACAAACTTTTCTGAAAAGATGAACATTATGTTATGCAACTTTATTTTATTAATCAATTTAATTATACTAAGAGATGTGAATTAATATTTTTTGCAATCAAATTTTACTAATGCACAGTGTACTGTATTTTAAGAACTTTGTGACAGACTATCTTTAAATGGGATATAAATATTTATGTCTTTAACTAAACCATGGAGATTGAACTATCTTTGGCACAGTATACTATATTTTCCATTAGTACTTGTTTTTCATCAAACCAATTTTTTTATAGCAGCAAAAATGGATGCATCAGTAAAATCAGTTTCTAAAGATTTTAGAAACAACATATCTTCTTCCAATTTACGATCATCATCAAAATAATGAGCATATGCCATTAAATGGCCTTATTGTCAGTTACTGTAGATTCATCAACCTGAATAGAAAACTGATTCATTATAGTTTGGCAATTAGTTGCTTTTCAATGTCTACTGGCATTTCATTGATTGATCTTCATATTGAAATGTTGCTTAGTGGCAAAGCTTTTAAATTTTCATAAGTGTTTTGATGAACAACTCTTGAAATTACAGTCTTTTAGGTGGGTTGTACAACAGCCCCAGAAATTGTATGAATACTACTATTTTTTGAAATGATTTGTGCCATTTCATATGATGCAGTCATTCTCATTATTACTTGTTTGTGCACACATTTTTAAATGTGGAAGTAACAGTGTTACATTGTTCAAAATTCCATCTTAAATTTTTAAAAATATGTGATGTTTTCCAACTTTACTTAGATATTTTCTTTTTAAGTGATCTAATTGTAATGATGGCTTTATTGCCTCATTTGAAAAAAAAATTACATGGAAGTCATATAGATTTTCCTGAGGTGAAAGAGCTTTTAATAAAACTCAGAGCTATGATTAAAAATTAAATACTAATACAAGGCTATTTTTATTTAACCTTCATAGTCCCTGTCATTTTAAAAAGCACTGCAGATCCAAAAAAAACTTCAACAAAGAAACAATAAATCAATACTACCTATCCTTTAAAAATCAAAAACAATTAACTGAAACAATTCCTCAGCTAAATGAAGAAATAGATAAACCATGTGCTATTGAGGTCGAAGCAAAAAAATATTTGCTCAGCATGTCAAAAACATTGAGGCAGCCACCTAGACTTCAATTTTGAGAAATCTTTGATTGTAATCCCAAGATAGAAATCTTTGATTGTAATCCCAAGATTACTCTCCTCACAAATTTAAATTTTCACTCCCAAGTGGCAATTTTGCCCCTATTGAGAATCTCTGGTGTAATTAAATATTATCTGGGGAAATCATTTGATATTATATTTATATATTATTCTATTTATAACTTTAGTCATAATATATCAATTGTTTAAGCTTATCTGGTATAGAATTATCATTACTATTATAATGTTATTATTATGTTACTGTTATTATTAGTTTTAAACCATTAAACATCACATGATCACTATTTCTTATGCTTGCTCATAACTGTTATTAAAACAGACAAAACTCTTCATACAGTTATGCACAAGCCTTCTGGCATCCATTGATTACTCTGGCTTGCATTGTTATTATTAATATTGTTATTATTAATATATTTAATTATATACAATGAAATATGTTTTTTTAAAACAGTGTTATTCATGCACATCTGTGTAACAAAATGAAAAAAAAATTTTTTTCTAAAATAATTATACTAATATAGTCAGAAGTAAACCAATCAAAGATAAGTAAATCACTTGTCCTTCAAGCTTATCTATACATAAGCCAACCTTTGTTTACTATGCATTATTCAAGGCTTGACTCTATTATATGCCTGATTTTTAAACAATATTGAAAAGGTCTCAATAAATATACAATGAAATATGTTTTTTTAAAACAGTGTTATTCATGCACATCTGTGTAACAAAATGAAAAAAAAAAATTTAATAAAATAATTATACTAATATAGTCAGAAGTAAACCAATCAAAGATAAGTAAATCACTTGTCCTTCAAGCTTATCTATACATAAGCCAACCTTTGTTTACTATGCATTATTCAAGGCTTGACTCTATTATATGCCTGATTTTTAAACAATATTGAAAAGGTCTCAATAAAAATGAAAGCCATGTTGATAATTAAATAATTTTAAATATAATTATTTGTTTGTTTCAATTTTATTTTGATTGATTATTATCTAATGTTCAAAGTGGACAAATATTACACCAGAGAGAATTTATCTCATTTTTAACCACCTGTAATTAACATATAATTTAAAATCCAAAAATACATGGATAAATATTTTTTTAGGTGAAGGCCACAAACATTGCTCAGTTTAAGATTCCCCTTAGCAAAAGAGTATCACCCCCGGAAATTTCTGTGATGGTGGAGTATGGTGAGTCCCCACTAATTGTTATCCTTCATGGGGTTTCTCCTCAGTCTTTTCACTGCTGTCAATGGAGGCACCTCATGAGGGTGTCCAGATAGGAATGCCTGCAGTGTGGAAGTAGTAGGAAAAAATTCCACAAGTGTTACTCAGGTAGACCCTCCACATTGGAAGATAGAACTCACCAGAATTCCATACCCAATAACTTCACAAAAATGAAGGACTTACAAAAATCTACAGTCATGTAAAACCTACAATATTCCCAAACCAGCAGAGAGACAAATATTGAAGTGGCAGGATCTTTTCTGGCTTAGCTATTCTGGAGAAACCAGAAATTGGCATCTGAGGAAAAACGGGGTCAAAAATCCAGGCTTTTCATGGTTGCCCCAACTCCACTTACCCTTGCCATGGTAGGGGAAAGAGGCCAAAGAGACCAATTCCCTCTCCCACCACCTTAACATCTTATAATGAAGCAGAGTCCTTGGGGGACCTTATGGAATTAGACCTTACAGACTGTGGGGACTCCCCGAAAGGGAAGAAACCAAGTTCATTTCCACAATTCAGGTTGACGATCTTAATGACATGGTATCCATTAACCTAAAAGATACACCACTAAAGGTGACCTCTATGCAAATAGATTCCTCAGATAAAATTATTTTTATCAAGAAATTGGGGTCAGAGGGCAGGTCCTCCCTGAAGTCTGAGTTGGAGGTGTTGCAGGGTCCAAATGACCCTATGGAATAATCTCTGACTTCACCATGCAGAAATGCAGTGATGATAATGGTTCTCATCATATCATTGAACATTAGAGGTTTGAACTTTCCTCATGTGGCCTATGCCCTCCTACATTGATTTAGGCTTCACAAATTGGATGTTCTGTGTTTATGTGAGACCAAATTACACCAACAAACAAGCCATACAATCATTAATATTATGCAGTTCATTGGCTATTTTTACTACTTCTTCTACAACACAGACTAGAAATCAGCTTAGTTTTCGATGTGATTCACTCAGTAAATTCTGCCTTAAGAACAAGTCTATTTCCAACTCTAATTATTGATTTTAATCGTAGTTCTGAACTATTCCAATTGTAATATGCCAACTATTTGAATCAACCCCTCACCAGTGGAATGACCTTTTTTAATGAGAAGTCCTTTTCCTTTTATAACAGAACATCCTGATTCATATCGACCTTGTTTTTATGTTACCTGCAATTACCCCAATAATGGAGGCCCACCTTCAGCCTGTCACATTTCAGACCACCATGCCCTAGTGATAAAGATTGATCCAGTTGAAGGCAGATGAATAATACCTCATCTTTCTTGCATATAACTGAATCAGTTAATATCTGAAGCAAACATTTCCTTTAAGAGGATTGGGCTCCTAGCCTCCCAACAGTTTGAGCCTGGAAAATGTTTACAATAATACTTAATAACCACTTAATCATTATACTCAAAGAACCAGTGGCTCAATTCACCTGATTAGTAAACTTGACCACATTGCAAATCAATTCAAATTTATGCCATATGAAGCCCAAATAATACCTAAAATCATGCAACTCAAAACAAAATGCCAGGCCATTTAAAAGCAAGTTGCAGAGTCCCTATTAATTAGGAGAGCTCACCAATATTTACATCATCAGCACTGCTGAATCAGGCTCTACCATAAATGGACCCTTGGCTCAGGCAGGAAATCCAGAGCCCCCAATTCTATTGAAATAGATGGCAACAAATACATTGGGAAGTTCAGACCCAATGGAGTCAATAGAGTTTGCAGAACATTTGCACAAGTAGCTTCACCTTATACAAGATCACAGAGGCCCAGATTCTTGCCCAATTGAAGGCTTTTCCTGAAGGGGCCCATCCTGGCCTGCATGGGATCCTAAAAATTTCTCTTGACCACATTGCAAATCAATTCAAATTTATGCCATATGAAGCCCAAATAATACCTAAAATCATGGAACTCAAAACAAAATGCCAGGCCATTTAAAAGCAAGTTGCAAAGTCCCTATTAATTAGGAGAGCTCACCAATATTTACATCATCAGCACTGCTGAATCGGGCTCTACCATAAATGGACCCTTGGATCGGGCAGGAAATCCAGAGCCCCCAATTCTATTGAAATAGATGGCAACAAATACATTGGGAAGTTCAGACCCAATGGAGTCAATAGAGTTTGCAGAACATCTGCACAAGTAGCTTCACCTTATACAAGATCACAGAGGCCCAGATTCTTGCCCAATTGAAGGCTTTTCCTGAAGGGGCCCATCCTAGCCTGCATGGGATCCTAAAAATTTCTCTTGACCACATTGCAAATCAATTCAAATTTATGCCATATGAAGCCCAAATAATACCTAAAATCATGGAACTCAAAACAAAATGCCAGGCCATTTAAAAGCAAGTTGCAGAGTCCCTATTAATTAGGAGAGCTCACCAATATTTACATCATCAGCACTGCTGAATCGGGCTCTACCATAAATGGACCCTTGGCTCGGGCAGGAAATCCAGAGCCCCCAATTCTATTGAAATAGATGGCAACAAATACATTGGGAAGTTCAGACCCAATGGAGTCAATAGAGTTTGCAGAACATTTGCACAAGTAGCTTCACCTTATACAAGATCACAGAGGCCCAGATTCTTGCCCAATTGAAGGCTTTTCCTGAAGGGGCCCATCCTGGCCTGCATGGGATCCTAAAAATTTCTCTTAATACACCTGAAATTCTTTACAGTCCTAGTTGTAAGAAAGATGGTAGATCTGGCTGATGACAACTGAGAAATCTGTGGGATATACCCCATTGCCATGATTCCCCAGCTCCAGAAGCCTGAGGATCCTCAAGAACTGGGGAACATACAACCTATTTCCATGGTCTCACTGCTGATAAGACAGTTGAGAGCCTCATTAAAAAGAACATATAGGAGGAATATGATCACTCAGCTATCAACTTATTTGTTTGCAAAGAAGGGGAGCTTGACTGCAGAAGCCATCAGTTGGTTTCACCTCATAATTGATCATGTGCACAGGAGGAAGATGGCATGGTCAGTCACAGTGCAACTCGATTTCACTGGAACTCTCAACTGCATCAGGGTTGAAGTGCTACTTGGTACCATGGAGAAACTCCAAATGCTTCACACACACCTCCAAATGATTGAGAACCTTTTGCAAAATTGAGGTGTTTCTCTCTTTGGGTGATCAAGTGATTCCAGGATTTCAGCCCTGTCTTTCCATTTCACTGGGTTCACCACTAAGTGCACTTCTCTTCATGGTTTATGTTAATCTGTTGCTGTTAAGCATTGAGACAACCTTTGCAGGTATTGCCATTCCTTTGCTTAGAGACTGCATTCACCACCTGTCCCATATGGACAACATGACAGTGTTTTTCTCATCTCAGGATGAGATTTGTAAACTAGAAGAACTCTTAGACCACTTTGCTTGCGAATTTGGTCTGAGAGTTAATGAGAAATTGATCTGGTTAGATTTAGGTCCCCCATAAGAAATTTCTCAGGTTCCACCTTGCTCCCCCCTCCATTATGAGAAAGGAGCTTGAAAACACTTTGCTCTCAAAGATTCAAAAAACAGTAACTTTATTACCTAGAGTGTACCTTTCTCTCTTGGGGGAAAGTCACACTTCTAAATGCATTTGTTCTGCTAATAATAACCTACTTTCTAGCCATCTTCACCGTAACCAAAAGCTTTATCCAAAAGGTGGAAACTCAATGTAAGAGATTGTGCTGGGAGGGGGAAGTAATTGACTTGCATTACACCCAGTTTCTCTTTTTTTAATGTAGTGAAGTTGTTTAATGGTAATCCAGAGATGCAATGTCCACTTACCCATTTCCATAGGTCAACCCAACTGACTGACCTCCTCCAAGAAATTCAAAATTATGGCTTCAAGAGCAGATGATTATGATAATCAAAAATATTGTGGCATCCAGTTCCCTTTTCAAGGAAAAGTTACATTATTGAGAAATTTATGGGCTAACACACACCAATGATTTGAAAGTTGAAATTGGTCTTCCCATTGGAATTTTGAAGTACACAAGATTGATGAAATGGTGGAAGCTGGGACCCACACTGGTGAACTTTTTAATTAAAATTATCCTTCAGACCCTTCCCACCATGGCATTCCTCTGTCACAAGTGAGGGTACAGGATTGACCCCATATGTCCAATGTGCAACAAAGTGGAAGAGATGGTTTTTCACATTCTGGAGGACTGTGAAACATGGAACAAACCATGGTTCCAGGTTCTACAAAAAACCACAGACTAGGATATTGCAAATGTTATGATAGCCAAAGCGGTTAACAAAGGATTCTTTGGAATGATCATACTGAAAATGCACAGTAACTTTGCCATCTAGTTGGTCAGAAACAAACTCAAATTTTGAAAAAAGGAATAGACTGCTCCATTGAAAGGCTCTTTTGTAACCTACTTAATGAGGCCAGAGACTATGACAAGAAAACCTGCCAATCCTGGCTTGCTGAAAAAACATGGGATAAATTAATTTGGGAAAAATAACCCATCTTCTAGTTCCTCGCTACCAAAGAGAATTAATAAAGGAGAGACAGTGTTAAAATAAACTGAATAACTAAATTAGAACTATTGGAGGTTCCGCCTCATCAATTTAATTTCAATTAATTTTATAGACATGTAATCAAAATTAATAACTCATTGACTCAGTCTTCTTTTAGTTGACCAGGATTGTTTTTAAACTTTGTAACAATGAATATCACCTTTTAGTGAAATATTTACAAAAGTTAATTCCAAACCCTATTGGATGCACAGAAGATGATACAGATGGGCAGTTTGACAGTTTGTAATCACCGTGGATCCAGACCCCTTAAATTGATATAAAATCTTTCCTATTGGATTAGCATTGGCCTGGTAAAATCATTAGTTTACCTTGTATGAGACGAGGGTTCTAAGAAAGATGCTTGTTTTAATAACCAGTTGATTCAGTCCATCTTTAGTTGACCTTGATTGCCTGTAAACTTTGTAACCATATATATTACCATATTGGTTTTTTTTTATGGTAATTAAAAAACAATTCCAATTTCTATCAAATGTACACACTGTGATCTGGGTGAGCAGGTCAACATTTTGTGGTCACTGTGCCATCCAGATGCCTACAATTAATATAATCTCATTCAAATTGTCCTATTGTTGTTTGTAAACTCATTCATTCAACCTTGTTATTGGAGTATGAATAAAATTTGGGGGGTCTTGAAACAACATTTGTAATCCATGTAACACATTTTTAATTAATAAAGTTTATTGTTGCAACATAAATATTTTTATACAGCACCATATTTATTATAATATAATTGCAAGTAAACCAATGTGTGAAGTTTGTTTTATTTTTGAATATATCAAAATAAATATTGTGCTGTATAAAAGTAAATATGTATCAAAATATACATAATTATAAAATGACAATCACCAAATAATATAAATGTATAGAAGTAGTTATGATGTACCTCTAAAATTGAAATATTAGTGTAAATTGTGTTAAGCAGATGGCAATCAATAGCAACGAATCAATAATAGTCAAGTGTTATTGTTTACTTTAAGTTGCATGTTTTGGGCAGAGAATTTCACAAACAGAAAAATACAAAATTATCAAATAAAATATATAATTTACACATAGAAATGCATACAAATTTTTAAATCAATCAACTAAATACTAGTAATTAATAAAATCTGTTATTTTTTGTAAATTAGGGAAATAAAATGTTATTATAGTTTCCTTATGAAAATTAATATTTACATAAAATAAGCATGTGTGCATATATAATTACATAAATTTCAAAGTGAATACAAATCATTCTAATGATGAGTTTTTTAGAAAGGTATATAATGTTTAAGCAATGAAAGGGACAGTCAAGATTGAATCCATAAGCTTTTACCTATCAATATTTATTACTCTATTACTTAGTCATTCAAACAATTTAATATAAAAAGTAAGCTTGGCATTAGAACTATTAAATATACCACCTATCCAAACAGAAAATAATTAAGATTTTAGTTCTTTATTGAATTTTAAAAATAACATTTAAATTAAATTTTTCCAGAGAAACATTACATACAATTTGAAACTGAGTAAGTACTTTCAGTATTGGAAAAAAAAAAATTCATTTGTCTGAAAAAAATCTTGCAAATAAATGTGCTTTTTAAGAGATTGTTTATGAGTATTTGGATTTGAATAAAAAAGCAATATAGTGTTCACTAACCAAATATAAAAATTTGAAAAATTAAGAAGTAGTGATCAAAAGCAAAATATAATAGAGAGAAAGCAAACAGAAAACATCTACATCATTAGAAAGCTGAAATTGTGCTGTAGTGACTTGTTTATGATAAAAGAGTGATGATAAATAGACAAATAAATTTTTAAACTGAAACTGAATTTTTTTTTAAAATACATAGAAACGGAAAGCACATAAACTGGATGGATGTTAGAAACAAAATTTCTAAAGTAATTTAGAGAAAGTAAGATATAGGTTAATTAAAGAAATTTCAAAATTTAATTAAAATATTGCAAATTTAATATAATTTAATATCGCTATGAATATGAGGCAAACGGCCTCTTAGTGTTTAATATTTTTTGCACTCTGTATAGCTTCTCTTTCAAGCGCTTCACATGCTCTTAATTTTATATATTATAATTTAATAAAATATATATATATATTGTTTTTTTTTTTGAAAAAGAGTTTATATTAGATTTCAGAAGTAGAAATGAAAAGGCAGTAAATAAAATCAAGTAACTAACATTCGATTACTGGAAAATATGATTTTTACAATCAGTTAGTAGACGGGTGGCCTATCATTCAAAGATGCTGTTTTGCCAAAATATTATTTAGTAGTCATTAATAATCTAAAAACTACTATGGGTGGCTTAATAGAGTAACAGAATCCGGAGCTCCGGATCGTGTAATTTTTTATGAACTCCTAAGTAATAAACCATTTAATTATTTTTATATTTATTCTTTAATTTAATCACAAAATTATATTTATGTTTATTATTTACTTATTAGTTTTCTACAATGTGGGCAGAATGAATGAGAAATTATTTCTGAGTAATTAACTAAAATTGTATTAAGGCAGTTGATTTTTAATATTTTTAATTTGTTAATTATTTATTTCAGAAGTTCAAATTGTACAGTTAGTAATGATATATTGATAACAGGATGAATTTCTGAATGTTGAAATGTTAGAATTGTGTTAAGAGATCAACACTCATTGATAAAATACCATCTATAATAATCCGAATTATTGCTTTATTGTAATACCCCTTTGATATTTATGCCTGCTTGTGGTCAATGAATATAATATTCTTAAATAGATAGTAAATTGCAGAATTCATATAAGCATTAAGACTATTGATTATTTTTTAAAATTTCGATTTTAAAAAACTAATAATTATGTCTGAAATACTAAAGTTAATCAAAACACAATTTATAATATTTTTTTTTTTTCTGTTATATAGTTACACCTAATATTGTTTTGTTTCTTAAGAGTGCATTAAAATGTTAAATTTAAAAATATTTTAATTTAAATATTTATATATGTGTCAGAAGTGAAATGTTCAGTTAAATTTTGTGCCAAGATATCTAGAGAAAAAATTATGTAGCTTAATTTTGTTTTAAGTAAACGATTGTGAATATTTTATAATGCGTTATAATTGTTACATGATAGAGCTATTATACTTGTATTTGTCTATTATCTAGCTGACAAATAATTTTGATACAGTTTCAATAATAATGAGTTAATTTTAATAAATGTTCTGATGTTATACATTTTAGATCTTCAAAAGTTGATAATATCAATGATAAAAAGCATAATTAAAAATTAAATATGCTAGTTAATTTTAGTTTAACTGTAAAAAGGTTTTTAAAAGCCTATATTAATTTTTAAAATTAAAAACCAGGTTCAAACCCTATATTTTGGTTTTCTGGTGTTAAAAACAAAAGCGATAATATTTAATTAAGTTTGAATTAAAACAAAATATTCTTATTCAATATTTTAAGACTAATTTAATTATTAAAAGGGTTTAATAAAATTAGCAATTAAATTAGGATTTTTAATAGTTGAATAAATATAGAATGAGTGAATAAGTATTATATTTATTTACTTTTAATAATAATTTTAAATTAAAAACCTATTCCATGATATTTGTTTAGATTCAAAGGAGTAAAAAAAAGTTATTAAACTGTTTGTAATATTCATTTGTTAAAGATAATGTAAAATTTTAATTATGTAAATTTTAATCATGTTTCATAATTCATCAGTTTTATAGGCCTCCCAACAGTCAGAATTAATTGTTCATCTTTGTGCTATATTTTGTTGAATGACATTGCTGTCTGACATGGAACAGTAACAATAAAACACTTGTTTTTCTGCATAAACCACTAAATAACCACTGTTGTGGGGGTATTTTGTCTTGTTCGTTCTTTCATTTAGTAAAGAGACTTTCATCAACTTCTACAATTTTTCCAGGTCCTCCAATTTTGCACAATGGCTGAATCAATCATCTTTCTTTGCACACTTCTTTTAGATAACTGTTTCAAGAAACAATAATGTCTTTGCACAAATCCAATTCATGTTTTATACATTCAATTGTCATGGTATTTCTAATCCAATAATAAATAGGACAGCTGTTAGAAACATTATTTTAGAGCCTTCAAACAACATATCTTTACATAGCACTGCACAGTGTTGGCAGACTTTTAAATTACATCACAATTCTAGGGTTTAGGCAAAGTACAATTTCATATTATAGCCATTGGTACTGATTTTTTGAGAGGGTAGGATATAGTTTCTTTGGAAAAATTCATTGCCTCATGTTCTGTGGCTGGTAGATCACAAATTCTCATCATCTTGGGCATAAAAAAGCAATCAAAGTGCAGCTTTTGATTTTACTGAGCAAGTAATCATGTATTTGTGAAATGCATTCTGATTTGCCATAGTGTATCATTTTGTCACATTTTTATACAATAAATTTAAGAATTCAAAAGTCACAACTATGTTGTTTATTTACTTTCATTAAACATTAGTCCCTGCAACTGTATAATTATCTCTCACTATTGGAAATAAGTGCCCTCAAGTGTATAATTACCTCCGATTATTAGAAATGAGTACCATTAAGTTGTGGCATGGGGCAAAATCGGAAATTACCCAGTTTTGTTAAAAAAGTGATTGTAAACTTGTGTAAATAATGCAATAAGGATTTGTGGTATAATGATTGATATAGACACTTACTTATGGCCATGACTGGGAGTTTGTGTCTAAATCAAATGAATCTTTAAGGTTTATAATTAGGCATAGGTTTTTTTTGACAAAATAGGCATATGAAAACTCCTGCAAAGTTAGGTAGAAAATGGACATATAACTATTAAGAGATAGAAAATAAAGATGCCCCAAATTAATCTACCTTATTCTGCGAGTAATAATATCTATATAAACAACATCAAAAATTAATTTCAATATCATATTTTTGCATTCAGAATACATGTAATAGTGAATATTCAGGAATCATTAATTTTCGTGAATGGAAATTAGATAATCTTGTATAGATTAATAGTTTAACAGAAACTTTTAAATTTATACCAATATGTGATAATATGATAGCTATAATTACAAATAATTAAACTAAACCTTTAATGCTTAGTTTATTTCAGTTAAATTTTTTATAAAAAATTTTTGAATCACTTTTAAAAGTTAATTATCTCTTCATAATTAACAATTTGAATATATTTTGAGTGGTAACATTTTTTTTTTTAAAAAAAAAATTCAGTTTTAATAACCTCAGTTATTAGTTTTACATTTCTACATCTGGCATACTTTTTTTACACTTACATTAATTTTTATTCTTTTCTTCAGTTACTGAACATATAAATAAGTTTTTTTTTTATAATCAACAGTACAAAATGTAATTATAGCTAATTTTCAGAGAACTTGTAATTGGATATTTATTACTCCTTTTTTGAAAAAAAATATAAAAAAACCTCTGAATATTGTCATTGTCTGAAGACTGCTGATATGATGGCTTTGATGCTTATAAAGCTATTTTATTAAAAAAATAAAATATTTCTCAGCAAAATATGATAATCGAATTCTTGAAGCAAGAAAATATTTTATCAAACTCTAAATCATTTTTAACCCTTAAAAAGTGTTTTAATGTACTAATGTGCAAATAAATTTTCTGAATTTATTTAGATAAATACAAACTATCATATCAATATATATATATGAATTTTTGATTGTTTTTAAAACAAAGTATCTTATAAAATTCAGTTTTAAAAAAATCTTGAAAAATTACATATTATAGGTAGAAAAATTAACACTTACAGTACTACTTACTGTTCAGAGAAATTCTCAGCAGCTGTGCCATTCCTTCAACACTAAGTTGTTGATTATTTTTCATGACAATGTAAGCAATAAGAATTTATATATATTGTATAAAAATGTAATTTAGTTTTTAAAAGCCCAAATAATATTTTTAATTTCAGGTGTTCACGATTCAATATTTTTATTTAAAAAATCATATGATTAATTACTTAAGAGATTAGTTGATTTTCTAGAGCTAAAATTAATTGGCTGAACATAATTTCATTTTATAGGCAAATAGAGTTTTTAAACTTTTTTCAGTTGGAAAATCAATCTTGGAATATGAAAACATAAGAGAGAAATAAATGATGTATATTTGGCATTTAATAAGTATAGATCTAATTATAGATTAAGGTTATATCTTTTTTTAATTGATTCACTACCTACAGAGTTAAGTAAAATTCCTCTTGATAGGTTATAGGTGGAATAAATAGCTAATTAAAATCAATGAAAATCCTGAGATCTCCTCAGTATAATGTTGTTGTTGTTATTATTATTATTATTATTATTATTATTATTATTATTATTTTTTTTTTTTTTCTGATTCTGGTTTTTTTTCTCATGGTAAATTTAAATCACAAAAAAAAATTTTTATGGGGAAAAGAGATAATGGAGGTTTTCCTGTTACTTTATCTTCTTTAAAGTCTGTGAAATCTAAAATACTAAATTATCCGGCTGCTGCTCCTAAAGTCATTTCAGCTCATAATTTACAGAGTGCTTCTTTTATGGACAAAAGATATAATGGAGGTATTCCTGTTAATTTATCTTCTCTAAAGTCTATTAGTCATAAAATTCTTAATTATCCTGATACTGCTCCCAAATTTATTCCAGCTTATAGATCACATTCACTTAACTTTCATTCAAATAGTAACTATCAGATAAATCATTCTGGATACTCCTCTTTATCTTCTAGTAAAAATGACTTTTTAAGAACTAAAAAAATTAATATTTCTGATGGATTTAATAAATCTAATTTTGCTAATGTTTATTCTAAGTCTGTTAGACATAAAATTCTTAATTATCCAGATAATGTCCCCAAATTCATTCCAGCTTATAGATCACATTCACTTGACTTTCATTCAAATAGCAACTATCGGTTAAATCATTCTGGATACTCCTCTTTATCTTCTAGTAAAAATGACTTTTCAAGAACTAAAAATATTAATATATCTGATAGATTTAATAAATCTAATTTTGCTAATGTTTATTCTAATACTAATATAACTTATAATAGATATTTTCTTTCTAATATGCCAGTAGATCTCAGTTCAAAAGATATTACAGTATTTCTTGAAAATAATTTACAAACTAGTATTGTTTGTCATAAAGTTAATATGAATAATTCTAAGTCTTCTTGTTTTTATATTTCTGTTTCTGCACATAAACATAATGATATAATATCCCCTAATTTATGGCCTTGCGGTGCTTCTATTTCTTTTTTTTTTTATGGATCTCTGGCCAGTTCTCTAAGGTTTTAAGAGAATTTATTTTGTTTTACTATCTATTTTATTTTTATTTTTTCTTTATCTCTTTCTTTTTCTCTTTTTGTTTTTATTTGTGTTGTTTCCATTATCTTTGTGGGTAACATGGTAGGCCTTTCTTGTTTTTACATGAATGTCAGAGGTATGAGGACTAAATGTGTTCAAATTAAACAATTTTTTGAAACAGAACATTTTGATCTTATTTTACTTACAGAAACTTGGTTAAATCAACAATTTCCTGATTGTTCTTTTCTTGATGATAGATTCAGTATTTTGCGAACTGACATATCTATGGATAATATTTCTCGAGGTGGTGGTACTCTGATTGCTCTTCATAAAGATGTTTTTTATAAAGAACTTTATTTTTCTTCTTCTTTTTGTGAATCTACATGGTGTGAAATTACTTTAATTCACAATTTTAAATTTATTTTAGGTAATGTTTACCTCAAACCCACTTTGTCGTTGTTAGAGTTTGATTATTTTTTGACATCTCTTGAAGATTTTCTGATTGGCTATGATAATATTATTATTACTGGTGATTTAAATATTCCAGATTTATATCAGGGTAGAATTGCTACACACTTTTCTGTTTTGTCTTCTAAGGCTTCTAGAATGTTAAAGTTCTGTAAATTTTTAGGACTTAAGCAATATAACCCATTTGTTAATTCCTATCATCGTACTTTGGATTATATTTTATGTAATTCAACAGTAGTTAGTAATTTTCAAGTTGTTTCTGTTAATTTTCCTATTGATGCTCATCATCCACCTTTTGAGTTTTATATTAATGTTTGTCATTCAGAGATTAATTTTTCTAATATTTCAAGAAAGGATTATGGGAAGTGTAATTATATTGATTTTTGTAGTAACTTTTCTAAGATTAATTGGAATTTTTTGTATTCTTTTAATGATGTAAATCATTGCTTGGATGGGTTTTAATAATTCTTAATAGTTTTATTGATTTGTATATTTCCAATAAGCGGCCTTTTTATAAGGGTTTTCCTCCTTGGTTTTCATGTGATCTTATTAAAATTATTAAAAGGAAGTCTTATCATCGTAGACTTTATTTTAAAACACAGAATATCTTTTTTTATAATAATTTTGTTAATTTCAAAAGATTGATGAAGCATGTTTATAAAAGAGATTTGCAGAATTATATTGGAAAAATTGAGGTTAATATTTCTTTTAACCCTAAAGAATTTTGGGATTTCATTAATAAGTCTGGTTTGGGTAAGAAAAGGGTTCAAGCTACTCATGGTTTCACTTTAAATGCAAATGACTTTTCAAAACATTTTGCTGATGTATATTCATCACATGATACAATATCTTCAAATATTGCATTATTTTGTAATTCTTCAACTGTTCATTGTATGATTGACCATATTTCTAAGGATGATGTTGTTATGGCTATTAAGTGACTTAAAATTCATTCTAGTTTGGGAAATGATAATATTCCTTCATTTATTTACAAAGGGCTAGCTGAATTTATTGCAGTACCTCTTGCATTTATTTTTAATTTATCACTTAACTCTTGTGTTTTTCCTAATGTGGTTAAGTGTGCCAAAATGGTCCCAATTTTTAAGAATGGATCACGTGATTGTATTAATAACTATAGACCTATTTCTGTTTTACATACTATTGCTAAAATTTTTGAGAGGTGTGTTTATAATAAAATTATTTTAGATGTTAGTAAACTCATTTCTTCTTCACAGCATGGTTTTATACCTAATAGATCTGTAGAAACTAATTTGTTAACAATTTATGATCATATAGCTCATGCAATTGAAGACCAGCAGAGACTTGATGTTGTTTATTTTGATTTATCAAGAGCTTTTGATAAAGTAGACCACAGTATTCTTCTTCACAAATTATATCAAATGGGTTTTTCTACTAAGCTTGTTTATTGGTTTCAATCCTTTCTTCATGGTCGTACTGCATACATTAAATTTAATAATACTATTTCATCTAATTTTAAATGTAATTTGGGGGTTCCTCAGGGTAGTATTTTAGCACCTATGCTTTTTAACATTTATATGAATGACCTTAAGGATTGCTTAAAATCTTCTTATCTTTTGTGCTATGCAGATGACTGTAAAATCTTTAGAAGAATCACATCTGTGTTTGATTGCACTCTTCTTCAAAATGATATAGATAATTTTAGTGCTTGGTGTGATCTAAATAATATGACTGTTAATTTCAGTAAATGTTCCTTAGTCTCGTATTCTAAAAAATCTGAAGTTTTGCATTTTTCTTATTTTATTAATTCTCACAAAATTATTTCTGTTGAATCCCAAAAAGATTTGGGAGTTATATTTTCTAGTAATGGATCCTTTCTTCCTCATTTGGAAATGATTATTGGTAAGGCTTTAAAAATTATAGGTACTATTCTAAGGTTTGGTTATCATTTCAATGGTGATACAAAATTTAAATTATTTTTATCATTGGTTCTTCCCATCATTGAATATTGTTCAGTCATTTGGAATCCTAGCTCTAAACAGGGATGCAATTTATTACAATCAGTGTATAATAAGTTTTCTAAATATGTTTCTTTGGGAAATAAAACTGTTCATCTTTCTTCTAGAAGACAATATAGAGATATTAAATATCTTTATAAACTTGTTAATAAAATAGTTCTTTTATCTAATACAATTTCTACTGTTATAATTAGATCTCATGTGCATGATACTCGGTCTGCTTCTGTTTGTTACATTAAAACTTGTCATTCCAATGTTCTTAGATTTTCTCCTTTGTTTAGGCTACCATCTTTATATAATCAGATTTGTAGCAATATTAATTACTTCAATTTAGATTATAATCAATTTTGTAATGCTATTAAATTTAAATGTCAGATTTGATTGGTTTAACTTGTTTTTGTTTATATATATATATTAAATTGTTTTTTGTTTTTTTTTTATTTTGTTATGTGCTTTATATTTATCCCTTTTATTTATTTGTTACTATTAATATCTTAATAATAATTGTTTATATGCTGATATTTAATTTTACTTTAGATTTTTAAATGTGTTAATTATCTTTTATTGAAATATGGCACATAATTATATTAATAATTTGTCATTTAAACTTATTTATGTATTTATATATTTGTTATGGTGCAATACTGTAATTGGCTTTATGCTGTAGTTTTGTACGGTAAATAAATGAATTGAATTATTATTATTATTATTATTATTATTATTATTATTATTATTATTATTATTATTATTATTATTATTATTATTATTATTATTATTATTATTATTATTATTATTATTATTATTATTATTATTATTATTATTATTATTATTATTATTATTATTATTATTATTATTATTATTATTATTATTATTATTATTATTATTATTATTATTATTATTATTATTATTATTATTATTATTATTATTATTATTATTATTATTATTATTATTATTATTATTATTGCTGCTGCTGCTGCTGCTGCTGCTGCTGCTACTGCTACTGCTACTGCTTTGTTCTTAGACTATAACTTTCTTCATTTTTAGAAATAGCTCATTACATGTAAGAACAAGAATACTTCTAGAAAAATAATTGTAATAGAATTACATATAGTATTTAAAATTAAAATATTTTGAATGAGACATCAACATCACAATTCCAACATGCAATCTTTATCTGTCAGTGACTTTGAATGATTATGTATGCACATTTACATAAAAATGAAATAAATTGTATAATTAATTTTACAACTACCCATTTTAAGAGTATAGGAAATGCTAAAGTCAGGTTCACAGATAGTGCAAAGTGGAATTACCTTTAGATACAAGAATTAGTTATGAATAACCATTAAGCAATGTCTGAGCAAACTATATCTTGTGGCTTTATAAAATAAGATAGCGATTTGTCAAAGCTAAGTGTTTTTTTTGTCTATTATAAAATTGATTTTTTTATCTTTGTATTATTTTTATCTTACTGTCATCAGATACAATTGTCAAAGCTTTTTGTGCTATTGGTCATTTCTGTTATAACTATACAATGAGGTTGAGTTTCTACAACTATATTTTTATTTTTTAATTACATGTGCAATCATTTTATCTACAGTCTTTTAATGACTAAATGTATCGTTTTATTTTATTCTTTTAATTAATGTTTTATATATGCGCTGACTTTTTCTAAACATATGTTTAATCTACTACTATCTTTTAGTTAAAAGGCAACATTAAGTTATTTATTTATTTTAAAAAGTACAAATCAATAAATAAAAAGTGATAATGTTTACAAAAAACTGTTTATACTTAAAACAAAAAGAATTTGCTAAAGAATCACAAAGAAATTTTATTTATATAATTTTTTTCAGAAATTGAGATTATAATAATTTTTTTAAAGTACTTGTATTTTTAAAAAGACATTAATATTGTAAGATGTTTCATTATTTTTGATAAAACTAAGCTTATTAAGAGAGTATGAAAACGGTAATCTATTTCTTTGGTCTAGAGTGACAATATTTAATCATATTATACTACTCTCTTAATCGACTCTATTAATGTACATTTGCACTATTCTATAAATAGTTTTTAAATAGCCCACTGAAAAGCAAAGACACCTTCACAAAATTATTGTAGAGAACAATGAAGAGAAAAATACATAATTACTAGGCTTGCTAATTGCAAAATTTTCATTTTTGTATGACATTAAGCCATGAATAGTTAGATACCAATTTTCTGACTACTAATGGATGTTTAATTGAGTTGATTGTGTACCAAATACCCGAGAAAAGAATTAAAAACTTCTATTATGTGTGTATATCTGCTTCGAATTGTAGTAAGTTAGATTGTGAGATGGAATGGGAAGATTTAGTATGCCTGATACATGTGAAGTTAAATTATTTCACATATTTATGTTTAAACTTATTTTGAATGTAAAGGTCTGACTTTATATGTTAATGGTGGTTGTCCAGTTGAGATATTGTATATGATTTTAATGGTATCAATAAAAATGAGTATGTACTTTTGTTTAAAAAATGGGAATTTTTTTTGAGGAATGTAATATTTAACTTTATAACAATTAAAAATATTTTAAGATACATCAGAATTCATTTGTATAAACTTTGTTAAAAAATAGTTTGTTACACTTTGTATTGCAGTCATTGTATCATAAATTAATGAAGACTGGAGCATATTAATTATTCATCCAACTATAAAGCATTGTGATTTTCAAAAAGTTATTGTATTGTGCAGACTTAATATGCAAAGGATTTAGAAAATAAGGTGCCAAAGTACACTGTGCATTTAAGCATTATTCATATTAGCAAATTACATTACAATGTAAAAAATCCACATAATGTAAATTATAAAAAATCATTTATATATTTGTGCCATCTACATATTATTAATGTATATATAATATAGCTAACTATTCTGAGTCTCAATATGTCATAAAAAGCAGAACATATATCAGTTAAGTTATAAATCATTTTTATAGTCATATCTCCAAACCTTTCTTAATAAATGCCATTATGTTCTCAAAAGCATAATTCAAAGCTAAACATAACATAGTTATATTCTTGTAGTAAGTTAAATCTAAAATGTTATGAATTTGTCAATATGGGAATCTTCATAAAGTCCAATAGTAAGTTATATCCACTTTTTCCATTTTTCTACTTATTAGTTTTTATTGCTACTGTAAAAGTCTTATGGCTTTTACATTCATTTGTTATTAGTATGATGATTTATTTATACACATATAGTCTTAATGATGACAAGTCTTTATATTTATTGATTATGAATATCCTGAAATAATACATTTTCCCACTGCAATCATTCTGCTTAATTTAAATACATTCTATTATCAAATTTTATCAACAACACTATCGCTTGACATGTTTATATGCCTACTTATATGCTACCAAGAGCAGTTCTCTTCACCCTATTCTAGGTCTGGAATTTGATATAGTAACAGTTCAATATCTAGTGTTCATTGATCCCTCAAATTTACAATAAATTGCTTTAGATTAGAACATAGAAAAGTGATTAGATCTTATTAACTGGATTACCTATGAGTCATTTCCTACTAATTGAAACAACCTTTATATTCAGTCAATGTTTTGAATATATACACAGATGTTTTATAATAAATATTTTACTTAGACAACTTTTTAAATTAATTAATTATGAAGAATTTGATTTGAAATTTTTGAAATATATATAGTTTTGTAAGATCGTATATATAATTATTGTTTTTCTTTATTTTATTTTTAAAAACAATTAAACTAAAAGAACTTTATTTATATAACTCATTAAAACATTCTCTTAAGTAATATTTCTGTCCAATTAAAAAATAATTGGATTTTTATCAAAATAATAAATTTCACATAAGAAAAGTTAGCATTTATATTTAAATGTTTTATAATAACAAGAAATTATGTATGTTCAAGGCTTTTCTACGGAAATATTCCTTCTTTTAAAATGAATTACTTTAATATTTTATTAAGTCAAAAATAAATTCAGTATTACGATATATATATATATAATAGACAGGGTATGAGCACAGACTTTCACATGACCCACCACTCTCCACACTATCTCATAACACTGATACACCTGAACACACATATGTTGAAAAGATAAATAATCACCAATATACGTATTTCATGCTAAACCAGCAATCATCAGTTGGTCCAGATTACCATCTCCACACATATATGCTACAAGTTCTCAGATATATATTAAGATAGCAAATTCTCCTACTTTAATGGACAGGCTTCAATCTACTCCATACTCCAACTCTTCAACCGTCCATCCAATTGAAAATCTGATGATGGAACTATATATATATAGTGATATATTTCGAGATTCTTAAATTGAAATAATACTGAAAATTTCAAAAATTTTGTTGGCTTATTACTATTACTACTACTATTATTATTGTTATCAAAGTAATGTAGCATTATAATTCCAGCTATCTTATAAAGAAAATTAAAAAAAAAAAAATTGAACATCTCTTGGCATATTTTTTTTTTAAAGCATTTGAAATTCTTGTAGCAAATTTAAATAAATTGTGATTTCATATTTAATTGTAAACACACATATGTGCAAAAAGTTAACTTATAATAGAAGCAATACACTAATAAAATACTACTGTCAATATGTGAATAAATTAATTAAAATAGGATCGGTAAAGCAATATTTATATTAGGGTACATTTAAGGATAAAGTGATTTCCAATAGTGATGTAAAACTTTTAGTGTAATAATGTATAAATATTTTATATTTCTTTGATATAGTTTACATTTAAAGAAATACTATCTTAAAAGATTTAATTAAATTATTTATTTTAATAAAATATCAATTTTTGTGTGAGCAGTAAATAAAATATCTGTAATATAAATATTTGTTATAACATTATGATTTATATATTTAATATGTAATTTTAAAATGGTTTCTTTGTAAATGGCATTATAACTTCTTTAAAACTTAAAAAATCATTTGCCAACACATATCTTAGCAGTGATATGACAACTGGATCAAGTGTTTATGTAAAATGCTAAAAGAATGAGAAAATTTGAATATGAAATTGGTCACATGATTAAAATCTATAAATACTCCTACCTGAGAAGAATCTTTCTCTTTCATTGTTAGTTATCTACTGGAAAGCTACACATTGTCTAAATTTAAATGTAGCTATTTTGGCATCATTAACCTTAATGACAAAGACATAGTAAACCAAACAAGCATTTACCCTGTATGACAAATATACATCTCTAAAACTATCTAAATATATAATCGAAACATCTAAAGGTATTCATCATCTTAAAAATATATTAAAACAAAATGAAATTTAAAGATTTTATTGAAATAGAAAATATTAATAGTAGATTACTCCACTGCACATGCGCTTTACAGATTGAACACTTTCTTAATGAATAATCTCTTTTCCAAACACAAGATAAAGTCTTTTTTAAAGATAGAATGAATCACTGACTTTTTCACCGAAACTATATGTATAGTTAAATCAGAAGCATTTGGAACTGAGAGTGTGAAGACTTAACTAATCACTTTAAATTACTCATAATATGAGTTTTTGTTAATGACACTGCAAAATTTTTCCATTTTAAGATATGACATTATCAAATGAAAGCTTAAACCTATGTAACAAGTATTTTATTTATAGAGTGATGTTTTAAATTGTAATAATAATAGTAGATTATGCCACTGCACATGCATTTTATAGATCAAACACTTTTTTAATGAATCCTCTTCTTTCTAAACACAAGATAGTCTTTTTCAAATATAGAATGAATCACTTTTTCTTATTCTTCTTTTTCTTCTTCTTCTTACTACTACTGCTACTACTACTACTACTACTACTACTACTACTACTACTACTACTACTACTACTACTACTACTACTACTACTACTACTACTACTACTACTACTATTATTATTATTATTATTATTATTATTATTATTATTACTACTACTACTACTACTACTATTATTATTACTACTACTACTATACTACTACAACTACTACTACTACTAATCCTACTCCTCTTCCTCCTCCTCCTCTACTGCTGTTGCTATTGTTAGTGCTTTTAGGGTCTTATTAAATATTTAAAAAATTTGTTTACATTAAAGAGTCTCATTGTAGTGATTATCTGCTTAATGCAAGTTAAGCTAATGTTTGGTCAGTCACAACCCAGTTAACCTATTGTTTTGACTGTTATAATATATATATATATATATATATATGTATTGTGTATGTATGTATATATATATATATATATATATATATGTGTGTGTGTGTGTGTGTGTGTAAAATAGATTTAAAGAGGTAGAAGGTCTATTTAAGTTTTATCAAAAAACTTCAAATAGTCTCTTATTTATCTCACACTAATTACTTACTGAGGTTGTTTTTTTTCTATCTAATGTACAATAATTAGATATTTATTTGCCAACCAATATTTAAAAATGATCAGGATTTTTTTATATTAATTTTATATAAAAAAAAGTCAAAAGCTTCTGTATGTAGACTATATTATATGCCCAGAAACTCTGTAGGCTAAATAAGCATTTCTTCCATCAAAACTCCCATGAGTTTATTTACTTCTAATCCTTTATAATTTAACAATTTTTTTAGTTCTAATTAATTTTTTCTTCTATTCATTTTAGCAAAGGGTGTTTCAATAATTTTCTTACTCTTACCTCATATCCCCCAATTTTTTTATAAAAATCTAAACAAAAATTTTAAAATATGATTCTTTTTATTTTTAAATTTCTCTCACTCTCCATACAATTTAACTAGATTATTTTTCAACAACGTATACTATAAAAATAAATGTCAATATTGTCTTCCATCTCCACACTAAAATTATATTGACAGTGGAAATCCTTATTCTATTAAAGCTCCTGCTTTTGCACCAAATAATAAATACCCTTTAGTATTATCTTAACTATTTAGAATGCACATTTATTTTCCATTATTTTAATTCTTTTTTCCCAACCAATTTATCTATTTTTTTTTCCTCACTTCTCATAATTATGTACTTAGTCTCTATACATTGACCCATTTTTTCTATAAATATATAATAATAATTTGTATATCTATCAGCTTTGCATATTGTAAAGTCTTTTTTGCTCAAAAGATTTGTTTTTCTTTCCACATAACTTATCTATTTCATTCATATATTAAAATAGCTAAACACTTGAAATTTATTTTTGATTATTTCCCTCTTCAAAAATGAAGTCCATTTCATTTTGTTTTAAATCAGTTCATTTTTTTGTCTACAATTTATTATCCTATACATATCTTCTTACTTTTTGTACTCTTTTCAAAAATCTCTGACTGATACAAAGAACATCATATGCAAATATTAAAATAATCACCATTACTCCTTTGCAAATCATTTTACACACACACACACACACACACACATATATATATATATATATATATATATATATATATAATGGAACATTAATATATGAGAAGAAAATAATGCTTCAAACATTGGATAATAAACGTAATAGAATATATATAATCTAAATGAATCCAATTGTTGAGAAAGCCTAATATAATAGATTGTATGATTTAAATGAAGAAAGACAAAATTATCCCAATTATATTTAAATAAATTGTTTATATGCCCTTCCAACTAGCTATACATGAAATAAATCTAAAATCATACAGAGCAATGAGATCTATCATTATAATTTATTTTCAAGGTTGATATAACTAACTAATCAAATATATATCAGAAACAAAGGGAATTCTATTAAATCCAATATACACATCTATTATGTAAATTTATGTATATCTAAACATATCAATGAATAATAATATGTGTAAGTGGCCTAAAGACTAAACAATAAGTGAAATATGAAGTTATCCTCTATTAAATTGTGAATTCAATTAATTTCATAATGACTCTGGCATTAAAAGAAAAATAGAAATAAAATATTAATACTCTTTCAAATAAATTACAAAGGCATTACTTATAAAACAAATAGTACATCCTTTATTTTTATATTAGGATTTAATTTTAGGTAATATCAATGTTTTAAATACAAACCCAAATAATAAATATACATATATACTTGCAATAAGTATATATATTAAATAGATAAAGACATATCTGTGCTTAACAAGTAGGTATTAATATAAATACAAATCCATATTTATAGATATTTAAAATAATAATAAAAAAAAATTATATACAGCAAATATATATAAATTATTGTTTTGGTATGCATAAGAATCATTATATAAAGTTAAAAAAAAAAAAGGAAATAAATTAATAATAAAACAATTTTTTATAATAAAAATTTGCGAATATAAATTTACTTATTAAAATATACATAACAACTCATATGCAACCCAAACTTATAAGCCATACTTTAAGATTTTAAATTACTTAAGTGTTAATTTTGACACCTGTTAAACGTTTATTGCTGTTAGAAAACAAGACGCTTGAATTGAATATTTATAAAACATTATATTTTTATAATGAAAAATAAAAGTAAACAAAAATATCGATCTCAAAAATATATTTATATATCATTTATACATATAAAATTATTGACTACCTTTCAAAGTTCACACGTCCAGTTTTCCTTCAAAAGTCAACTTATTCCATTGTTTTATTTCTTTATCTGTTTAATATTAGAATGCATTCTAGTTAAAGTGAAGAAACTATCACGTTAGAGAAAATTGTCAATTCTTGGATGTATGTATATTTTTATCCTTCTAAAATTTCTTTCCTTGAAAAATAAATAAATAAATAAATTGAAATGTTGAATCCAATATATTAATTCTAATTACCTCCAGATTATTATGAGATTGACCATTATAGATTCCAGATAGCTATGTCAAATTTCGGCTTAAAACACGATGAAATTCATGTTTTGAAATTTTCTTAGTTTTTCTTTTTAAACTGCCTTGGAATAAATGAAAGAAAATGGTGCAGCCTCTTGGCTGCGATATATCTCTATTAGCCTGTCATGATTTATGTATTTACCATAGAAATCTATCTTATTCCAATATTCTGAAGAATGGTAATTTCAAAGAAACAAAGTACAACAAATTTTTATCCTTCAGTTGGTTTTATTACTATCTTAATAATAATGGCCTCCTTTTTGTTGTTGCTGTTGTTCCACGTGCTAGCAAATGCTGTTTTTAAAACCATTGTTACACATGTTTTATTTTAAACAATTAACATTAAAAAAAAAAAATATCAAGCATATATATAAAAAATATTAAATTGAAAATTTATTTGACAGCTTTAAAAATATACATAAATAATAATATTGCATTTTTTTAATAATCACTGCAAATAAAATAATTTTTTTATATAATCAACAATTTATATGTCTTCATTTATTTATAATAATTAAATATTCATAACGATGTACCATCAACATATAAATAAAATAATAACTTCAAACAATAACTATACATAATAACCATAAACAATAATAATACTTCATATATAAACATCAACTCAAAGAGATTTTTTTTAATAACAAATGACAATTTTTTTAAAATATAGATAGACTTATCGATATTTACAATATATATATATATATATATTATATAAAAAACATCAGATTTTTAATCTGTTTTTGGTCATGAATATGAAGGACAAAACCTTGAAAGCACTAGGCCTGCGTTAATTTACTTTGATTGTTTTCTTATCATTAGCAGCTTCTTCACCCAGCATGTTAAAGTGCTTGTATATACTATCAACCCTATTCTATTTGTTTTGCTTGTTTTTCCATCTCTAATTCTGAAACCATCTATATAATTTCTTTTTCCACTTAATAAAGTATCTATGCTACTATACTTTATACTTTTTCAAGATTAATGTTCTTAACCTTAAGTTTTATGATTTGTGTGAAATGCCAAAGTATTAGAATTTTCTTCAATGAATTCAATTTTTGTACATTTTCTGCCACTCTATACTTCTCTAATAAAAACAGTGTATTTTCTACATGGATTATAAAAATTATATTATTGGCAAAAAAATAAAGAGCTGGCATATTATATATTTTCTTGATTCTAACTAAAAGTTCATTACTATTTTCTAATTTTCTGTCTCAACCTACAATTCTTTTATAAACAAAATATATAAAAAAGTTAATTATAGTATTCCTTTTTCAAAACAAATTTCAACTTATTCTATTTTTCTCAAGTGTTATTTATAGAAATTATAATTGTAAAATCTCTTAATCAATTTTTTAAAAAAACGTAAATATATCATCATATTTTCAAGATTTTCCACAATCTATTTTTGTCTATTTTCATAAGTTCTTTTCAATTTTTTAAAATTCAATGTATAATAATTTATTTATTTTTTATATAAAAAAGTACATCCAAAAAAATCTGAATTATTTTCTGATGTGTGGGTTTGTTGTAGTACATGCTTCAGCTGATAGGTATCTCTTGCAGGTTATTCTGCTACACCGGTCTGATGATTGACATCATTGAGTAAAGTCATGACACTATGTAGTAAACTTTTGGTAAGTGTGTTTGGCTTATTCATTGATTTTTGTGATGGTTGAGGCAAGATGTTTGGGGGGAACACAAGTTTATGAGTGATTTAATGGAAGCGTTCAAATTTTCCACATCCCAAAAAAGCATGGCCAGTACATCCAAGGTCAAGACAATGAATGCTGTTTTTTATATATTTTTTGATGCAAATGACATTGTTCATTCACTATTCATGCAAAACAATCAGGTATTTTACCTGCATGTTGTGTTGAATTGAAAACATTCCAGTTTTTGGCAACATGGTGAGTGCTAACTTCATTATCATAACATTGTAGGTCACAAAGTCTTGAATATGAACAATTTTTAATCCAAACAGTATGACCCCACTTATCTGTCCACCACCTTTACATGATCTCACTACATTCCCTTGAATGAAAAAATACCTTCAAAAGGTTTTGTAGATTTGGAACTGATGATGAAAAAAAACAATAGAGGCATTAAAAACATTACAAGAGACTTAAGATTGCTTCAAAAAGTAGAAAACACATTTAGACTGGTACATTGCATCAAATGGATAGTACTTGGAAAGAGGTTAAATTTGTAGTATCTAAAAATAATTTTTTGTTTTTACTACAACATTCTGGGTGTTTTGGGCTGCCTATTCTTAAGACATTTTAATTAATAAGATGCAATGAATAATTTTTTTTACAATATATATATAAAATTCATTCTGAATCACTCAAAATTTCACCTTTTTTATGTAAGGCCTAAAACTATTCATGAAGACATATATATAAATAATTTATAAACTATGCAAGTTATTTCACTAGACTACAGCTAGTTAACATCTTAATATCTTACCCTTTTCTTTATATAATATTGTAATTCTCATTTATTTCTATTTATCTGGAATTTTATCAAGTGTAATTTTATTCAAACTTTTAAAAACTAAACTTTGCATACTTTTGTTTTTATATACCATCATAGCAAGTGCTATATTATTTAATCCTCTTGCTTTTTTTTAATCTACTTGCTTTCCCATTTAATTTTGCATTATTTAATCTATCTCCTCACAACTGTTAATTCTTCTTGATTCAAAGTTTTTGTTACAAATTTATTAAGTATTTTGTAAATTCTTTACTACTCTCACACTTTCTTACATCTGTTTTTTCTTAATTTTCGTTGGCTCTCTAAAAAAATTTCTAGGTTTCATCTGGTCTGAATTACTTTGGGATAAAAACATTACAGATAGACGCACTAGGCAATATATTCTATACATATGTATGCATACAGTTATAATAGACTAAATAGTATAGTGCATGTTGAATAGAAATTTGAGCTGTGAATGAATTAACACTATGGAAGATAATTATAATAGATTGTAATTTTAAAAAAATGAAAACACAAATATGTATAAAAACAATAATCATATTTATTTATTGATTTTTTAAAAAAAAATAAACCTAGTATATAATGATATTATTATGTACTTGTTTCCTAAAAACTATTATGAATAACAAATATATATATATATCCCTCAATAGTTATTTGTTAAGATGTTTCCTAAAAACTATTATGAATAACAAATATATATATATATCCCTCAATAGTTATCTTATTGGTTTTAAAATCTGAATGATGAGCCAAAAATTGTTGATTTGATTCTCATTGAAAAAAAAAAATTCAATAAAATTATGAAAATATTTATTAGGTAAATGAGGATTTCCTAAATTATAATTGATATATTAAAAGAAGCAGGTGAAGAAATAATTTTTTTTTTAGCAAAGTTATATACCAAATATCTAAATGATAAAGATGTACCAGATGATTGGAAGAATGCAGTATTATTATTAATATTTAAAAAAGGTGATAAAGAAGATATTACAAATTATAGACCTATCAGTCTTTTATCAGTTTTATAGAAAATTTTTACTAAGATAATTACAACTCGTCTACAGAAAACACTGGATTTCCACCAACCAAGAGAACAAGCTGGTTTTAAAAGTGGTTTTAGTACAGTAGATCATATCCAGGTATTGAGATGTTGTAGAAAAAACAAATGAATATGAGTTGCCATTATGCTTAGGATTTGTAGATTATGAAAAAGTATTTGATTCTATAAACATTTCTTCAGTGATTACAGCATTGGATCATCAAGGTGTAGATCCAGGATATTGTCATATTTTAAAGAATATTTATAAAAATGCAACAGCAACAATTAGATTACATAATGATAGTAGGAAAATTAACGTTGAAAAGGGTGTAAGACAGGGTGACTCCATATCCCCAAAACTTTTTACAGCAGTGCTGCAAGAAGTATTTTGTGGATTAAAATGGGAAGCTAAAGGAATGAAAGTAAATGGAGATTATTTAAGTCATTTAGATTTTGCAGATGATGTAGTTGTTTTTGCAAATAATGCTTTAGAGTTACAGGAAATGTTGCAGGAGTTATCAGATGAAAGTAGGAAAGTAGGACTAAAGACAAATGTTAAAAAGACTAAAGTAATGTTTAATAGATTTTCTCAAAATATGAAAATAAGGATTGATTATGATGAGTTAGAAGAAGTTAACAGTTACAAATACCTTGGTCAGATTATTAATACAGATGGAAACATAATGAATGAAATTAATCATAGAATTAAACTTGGTTGGAGTGCTTTTGGTAGAAATAACTTGATACTAAAAGGAAATATGCCTATGTGTTTGAAAAGGAAGGTTTTTAATAAATGTGTTTTGCCAGTTCTTACTTATGGATCTGAGACCTGGACACTTAATAAAAGAGCAATACAGAGACTTCAGACCACTGACAGAAGTATGGATATATGCATGTTGGGAATAATGAAGAAGAGATCAAAAACACAATGTATGGGTAAGACAACAAACAGGTGTTACTGACCTCATTGAAAAAATTAAAAGACTGAAGTGGAGTTGGGCTGGACATATTGTTAAAAGAGATGATAATAGATAGACAATTGAAATTTTAAACTGGATTCCAAGAGATTGTAAAAGACCCAGAAAGAGACCACATGTGAGATGGATGGATGAAATAAGAAAGTGTGCAGTGGTGATGTGGAGAAGAGAAGCTAAAGATAGGAAAAGATGGATTGAACTTGGAGAGATCTTCATGCTGCAGTGGATTGTTAATGTTTGATGATGATGATGATGATGATAGCATTTCTTTAATAGTCTAATAATAGCTATGCTAAATATCCAATAATTTGTTGATAAATGAGCATATAGATATTATTAGTTGGAGTATAAAATAACAAAGTTTAAAAGTATAATTATTTATGAATTATGCAAAATAGAAACTTTTCTTAGACAAATATAATTTGACTTTCACATTGCTTGGATGCTGTAATAAGAAAAGCTTAGAATTTAAGAATTTTAGGTTAAGCTTAGCACCTTTGAAACTATTTATGGTTTCATATTTATAACACTGACTATACAAGATCACATGCACCCAAGACAGGTGCAACATGGTCTATCATGGTGAATCACATGACAGCCTCACTGCAAAACTATCACAACACCAATATCTTTACAAAAGGGCCAGAAGTAATTCAGAATATAAATTTATATTCATCGAACAACAAAATGCAATGAGCCACACATTTGAGTCCACAGTAGCCAGCATTTCATGCATCAAGTGAAATAATGCTATGCATAAAATTAAAGACATGTCTTATAGCCAACAATTCCCACTCTGTAAACAAAAAGAAATTCTGCCTCCCCCCGCCCTTAAAAAGTGAACTAACTAACTTGCCACATACATTTGAATCACTTTAAATAAACTTATATTTATGCCTATTCTCCTCCTCAACTGTCAGTGCTATAAATATGTAACTATTTGAAAGTGCTTAAGCTTAATCTAAAACATGTAAATTGTAAATTTTTTTTATCACAGCTTCAAGTGTTTGAAAGTCAAATTATTTATTAAGATTTGTACATTGGTTACTATTACTTTTTTCTTTTGATTATATAAATCTTTGCTTTGCAATGAAATAATTTAAATATTGGTAATTTTCGTCTTTAAGTTTCATAATAACAGGAAAATTGGTCTAATAATAAATAAAATTAATTGGTCTAATAATAAATAAAATTAATGTACATGTATGTGTGTGTCTACATATTATTTTTATTACAATTATTCTAATATATATATATATATATATATATATTATCATATTCAAATTAAGTTTATTATTAATTATCAAAATCAATATATTTCTATAGTATGTACTAATTAAATAAGTATTTATTAAAATCATGAGACTGTGAAGTAAAGTTACAAAGCAATAAGTAGATTTACATTGAGTCAATATCTTCTAAGACATTGTCTCAATGGCATAAGAATACTGTCACCTCCTTATTAACTTACTACTACCTCTACAGCATTCTTATGGCTTTTAAATAAAATAAATTATCTTTGATAATAATAAAATAAATAAATCTTAACTTTTAATTTTTAAAATATAATTAAATAATCTCAGGTTCTTCTAATTATCTTAAAGTAATGATAACTCATGTAAATAAGTATGATATGGGATTTTATATCAAACTTAAATACACCTAACTTATTTTAATAATAATAATAATAATACTACTCTTAGGGTATAACTTAACCTTATCTATTCCTATTATATCATCAATCATTAAATAATAATAACATGCCTATCTTTTATTTTTATATAGTATCTTAATTTTAGAATAGATCAAAATCTTACAACTTAATAATCTGTGGCAATAAATAATATTGTATATTTATATTATGCATTATAATTACTCTATGACCATTGTAATATATTAATAATGTCATTCATTCTCATAAATAATAATCAGAAAATATTTGTTTTTTTAAATAATAATAATAAATTCATATTTGCAAATATTATGTTTGTTCAAATTATCTTGTCAAATGCTGTGGTGCAAAATAATGAACTCGACACACTTTTTAAAACGAATTAAACAAATTTATTTACATTAACTTCAACTAAGAATTTATTTACAATATTTACTTCAAAATTATAAAACAAAGAAAATAAAATAAGAAAATAATAATACAATATTTTACATGTTATTAATTCATACTCCTAATAAGTAATTATACATTCTTTAAAATTTACTAATAACATTGAAGTATTTTTCAAAACTTAGACTTTAAATAAATATCAGTAACTTCAATTATTACACAGAAAAATTTATTAAATAATATTTATTAGCATATTAAACAATTAAACTTTATTAATTAAATTCTAATCACTTAAGTATTACTGTTATTAATTTCATCATGTACTAGTATTGTTTACTTTACTATCAGCATTACCTTAATAGCATAATATAAAACTAATGTATCCTTTAATGTAATAACAAAGAATTGATTATAATTTTATATTTCACTTATTCAATTCATGTTACATGTTTTATCAAATATCATTACATATATTCTTTAAAATAATAATATTTAAATTATTCATCAATTTCAATTCATAAAGTATTATATTAGATAAATTCTATGATTCTTTTGTGTAAATTATTATTTACTTTTGTTATTCTACTCCTTTTAATAAACTTTTATCTACAAAACTCCTCTAAAACTTTTTAAAATTCGAAAAAACAACCTTCACTTTAAATAAATACTAATTATCCAAACTTTTATACTATCATCTATATTCTAAACCTTTAATTCAAACATAAATTTACATAAAACTTAACTTAATTTATCCAATAAAATAAAAATAAAATATAGACTTCGAGATCTCTCCTAACTTGAAATAAAATAATTACTTGTATGAATAATAAATATAATTCTAATACTCCAACATAATAATAATAAAAATAAAAATCAAAATTTATTTACGAAAGAATCATATAATTATTTCTAAGCTTCTTATGTAATGTGTATCATATTTATATCATAAATTCAAATTATCATATCTAAATAAAATTTACTGCCAATATAATTTTTTTTAAAATATTTATACATTCATTCAACAATAACATATCATTCGGTTGATCTAAAGAAAACATATTAAATACATTAAAATTATTATTATTATACAATTTTTACCATCAATAATGATTCAATGTACAGTCCATCTTCCAATATTCTTCAGAATTACAGCTTCATAAAATAATTCACATTTACACTCACGATCATTCTTAAAATATTCTGTGTTATATTAATTATAAAATAAACTTATCAATTAATCATTATATTATTTTTTAGTTATAATTTTAAGAAATGTACCTATCTTATTTTAATAGATTAATAATATTTAAATTTTATGTTAGATAAATAAAAAGAATTTATATTACATAACTCCAGCGATGTCTCCTTTTCACCATAAAGTTTTTAATCCTAGGACATATTCACTAGAACACCATTTCCTGTTTCCGGTCCATCACGTTTTTTTAAAAGTTTATGAAAAACGAAAACGTTCTTTTAAAACCAAAATAAAAGTTAATCAGTTCTTTTATAAAAATATAATAAAATTAAAATAGTTTATCTGATCCATCAGTTTTTTAAAGAATATTATTTAAAAGTTATTATTCTTGAATTAGTTTATAATTTATGAAAAATTATCATTTAATTATTTTAAATTAACTGGGACGTCCACGTATTACTTGCACATTTCTTAACAAAATATCTAGGTAAGAATAAGCTTTTTATTTATAAACGACCAGCGTTTAAATTATTTCAATATAATAATTTTTATTATATTAAGACTTTTAGCTAATTATATTTTCAATTTATTTGCCTTTTAAAATTGTCAACATTTAGTCTCTTAAATATAAAGACTTAACAGGGCAAATATTTATAAAACTACTTTCATTTTTAATATCTTTACTTAAGATATACATTAAATTTATAGCTTGCAAAATACTTTCTTCATAAAGAAGTATTTTATTCTCTAAAATATCTATTTTCTAATAGTCAATAGTAATTAGCTTTTAAAATTATATATTGTCCAAAATACTACTTTTCTCCATCTCGTAATTTTCCGAACTAATCCAGTGTTTGTCATACTTCTAGTATAAAGTTTCCGATATATTTTCACTATATATGATGTTCCCATGACTATTTGCTTGTAAATTGAGCTTAATAGAGACGATCGATAGGGAAAAAATTAAGTTAACACTGCATGTCTATCATTTTAAACTTTTATAAATTATTTATAATGACACTCTTGTAATTTTAAAATTGATTTTGAGAGCGTCTATCAAATTTACTTTGCTATTTTTAATAACACAATTAACTTGAAAAAATCAATCACAAAGTCCTCTCCTAACAATTGAACTGAGCTTTTATACTGGAAGAAACTTCCCATTTGATTGGTAGATTAAACAATCAACTTGCTGGCTTATTTACATATTTTACCAACAACACAAAAATAAAATAAATAATGACTTATTTAATATTTAATATTTATTACATTATCAAATTTCTAAATAATCTTTATCGTTTATTTAAATCTATTAAACATTTTTTTAAAAATATTCTTACTGACTTGATTATAATTTTAACTTTTATAAGATTATTTAAAATACACTAAGTCTTTTTATACGTTATATTTTTAAAGCAATATTTTTAAAAATCAGATTTAATATTCTACATTGATTTATCTTTATTTTATCTCGTGATAACTCACGTATTATTTATAAATTTTATAACATGATTTTTAAAATAGTTCTGCAACTTTACTAAACAACTTCCAAGCATGTGTGTGAATATTTAACTAACATCTGTTTCTACAACACAAGAAACGCTTGTCATAATCCAAAAATAACTAACAATTGCATTTTTTTTTAAAATAAATATTTTTAAATAAATAAGATATTATAATAGATTTTAAAATAATTATCCAATATTATTAAAATCAAATATTAGTCTTTTATTTAAGTACTTACAATAATTAAAATATTTATATTCTTTTATAATATTATTTTATCAACAATAAACATATGCATTTAATTTTACTTGTCTTTTAAACACTTTTAGCTTTAAATACCTATTTATTAAATATATTCATGCAATATTAACTATGGCCAGTTTTTTCCAACCATATATTATAATAATCATCATTAAAATGTCTCTCTCAATTTCAGCACAATTTCACATATCAAATACTCATAGATTGCTTTAATTAAACCTTTTGAAATATTACCATAAGCAAAATTAACATCACATATTCAAATATATCTTAAATTTAAAATTTTTAATAGATTAACACAAAATTAGATGGTGACCCATACAAAAGGGCACAATATATATATATATATATATATATATATATATATATATATATATATATATATATATATATATAATAAAAATAAATATAATAATCAAAATACTTTGGTATAATGTCTATAATAATTAATATAACAATATATGAAAAAAAATCAATTATAACTATAGCCAGATTACTGCAAGTATGCTATCCTGATTAGCATTTAACTGTTAAGTTCTACCCAGGATGACATACACTGCCAAAAGCTGTATATAGTTTTTTTATATTGGCATTTTGAACATTGTAAAGTTTATTCTACAGTATTTGGATTATTTAAATATAAAGTTAAATAGATCATTTAAACAGTATTGCTGTTATAATAAATGAGATACACTCCCTTTAGTCATCTGACAACATGGTAATAAGACAGTGGCTGCCATGTTCAAGTTGGTTCTTTTTAAAATTAAGAAGAGGGTCATGAACAACTACAGAAGATTCGAATTATTTACTAACAGATTGATTTTCATGTAACAAAGCAAATAAATTAATTTTTATTTTTAATCTTTGTAATAAATCTTTAAACAATAAATGTAATAAAAATAACCACTATAATGCTAAATAGAATTCAAGTTTTTTTTTATTTAAAGGGGAAATGTTGGGTTATCCACTTAATGAATAATATTTCTTATTAAAATTATAAATTTATTTAAATGCACATTGATTACATAAGTAATATTTACTAAGGCTGTAACCTCAAGAATATGCATTTTTACACACATATTCTTGAGGTTACAACCTTAGTAAAATTATAAATGAAAATGTCTTATTAAAATATTTTGATGTTTATATTTATAAAAATAATTTAAATATAGGTACTTAAATCTGTAATGAATGTCAGTAGTATATACAATTATTATTTAAAAAAACACTTTACATTAAATATATTTACAATTGTGGAGCTCCTTACAAATAATACTTTTTCCCCCTTATATAACTTAATAAAACAAATAAATGAACATGAATCTATAGTAAAAAATATTCATGAACAAAAAAAAAATGTACTAGAAAAATCAAAGAAACAATAATTGTGTATGTATTTTTTTTTGATTCATTGGAATGGAATCAAAGCATTCATTATAAATATTTTTATATCTATTATTTTTAAGTTTTTATCATTTACATTTTTGCAATTATTCTAAATATCAGTTTAATGTTTTAAAGTAAAATCATGTGTATTAAATAAAGATCATTTATAATAATTTTTTGTTTATTTGAAAAGAACTTTAAAAAGTCAATTTTTACAATTAAAAGAAAAATGGAACTTTAAAAAAAAATGAATTTTTACAAAGGTTTTGTTTTTATTTAAATTTTAAATGACTTCTAAAATATTTTTAATATAATCTTTTTTTAATATATATATATACTGCCCTCTCATGTGCTTTACTGAAATTTATATATAATCTTTTTTTAATATATATATATACTGCCCTCTCATGTGCTTTACTGAAATTTATTGAAGTAATATGAACATATTTGAAAATTGATATTAAAATATTTGAAATTTTATCCACCAACTTTTTTGGATTTAAAAAACTAAGGAACCTATCTAAAATATTTTAGTATCATATTACATTGATAATGATTTATAAAAAATGTACAAAATGTGAACACATTATAATGATTATAAATATATTAAATCTTGATTTCAAAATATTTTCCAAAAACCAAACAAACCAACAAACAGAGATTGTAACTTAAATAAAAGTGTTTAAAAATGTTTAATGTTTTTTTTTTTAAAATAAATTATCTTCTGAATGTTTTGCAGCATTTTAGACATACAAAATATTTAATATAATTATTTCAGTTAAGGCTTACACACACCTGTGCATATACAATGAAAAATATAAAGGATTCAAACTCGAGTCTTTCATACAACCCTCAGCTGAGCACTGATTTATATATGTGTGGAGATAGTAATTTGAATCAACTGATGATTGCTGGTTTAGCATGAAATACATATATTGGTGATTATTTATCTTTTCAACATGTGTGTGATCAGGTGGGTCAGCAATATGAAATGGCATGGAGAGTTGAGGGTCATGTGAAAGTCTGAGTTTGAATCCCTTTTATATTAAATTATATAGCAAACTCATTAAAAATCTTAAAATTTTATAGTTATATCTTAATAAAAATAATGCAAAACATTATAATCTTTTATAATTATTCTTGTCTTTTATTTTTATAATACACTTATTCTATCATTATTTGTAATTGGACTTTTCTTCAACCTTTTATAAGAATTTACTAAAAAATATATTTTACTTTTATTTTAAAGAACAATAGACACACTATTGAAACCAGATTTTGGTGTGTGTATCTGCTGTCAGGTATAAAGTTATTTTTCCCTTTACAAAAGCCAATATTTTCTGTTAGTATCTTCATAAGGATTGAATATTTTATCCTCAATACTTATTATAATTAAGGCTTGTAAATATATATATATATATATATATATATATATATATATATATATATATATAAGTATATATATATATATATATATATATATATATATATAACAAATTTTTTCACTTAGAATAGATTATCAATAATTTATATAAATTTAGGAAAAATTAATTTTATGTTCATAAATTTTTCATTAGAATTTAGTTGTATTTTTGAAAAATAATTTCTCTGTGGCTGATAGTCTCAATTTTCAGATTAATTTCTTTGCATATATTTATAATTTTTTTAGAAGGATATGTAAACTTTCACTTATTTATTTTCAATATTTGCATTGGGTAATAAAAAATAGATTAATCTTTTATCTTTATTATTATACTTTTTTTGATAACATAATCATTATTTGCTTGTATTTGTATAATATTTGTATCTTAATAATTTGTAACTTTATTTATGTATCTTATTATTATATAATTTCTGATGGTAGCTGTATAAGAGAAATTTGAAATATTCCTTATTATTAAACAAAACTCTATTTAAAAGAGCTTTTCACTACTCTAAATCAAAAGTAATTAGAAAGTAATAAGTTATTTTTAACATTTCTTCATTCTATTTTAATGTCATCTACTACAAGCATGAGTAATCATTGGATACTAAATAATAAAGTTTTAACATTACCATCACAAGAATATTTCTGGTTTTTGCCAGTGTCACTGAAAATTAAAATTCATAGTTGGAAATAATACATCTATGCACATATTATCATTATTTCTCCATTATACTGTTCAAGCCCATAACAAAAATTAAAAAAAACAAAAAACATTTTTTTAAAATTCCAATAACTAGCTTGTATAGTTGTATAAATCTGACATCAGATAAGCTTCTATATATTTTAAAAATTACTTTAAAAGGCACATCAATTTTTCATATACTTCCAAGAATAGTTGTTTTTACTCTCCTCTGAGACCATCTTTCAGAGTTCTGGCTTTTTTAATCTGTGAAGACTAGGATTTGAACCTAAAATTAATAAATTTATGCAATTATTAGCCATTTGTTATTCTTTTATACTATTTATGCTGATAGGCTGAAATTTAAAAAAGTTAATCATTGATTTCTCAAACTTAAAATAGATTACTTCAGAGTAGATCATAGAAAAACTGCATGAGTTAGTCATGGATATTGCTGTTAATATATATCTTTTAATTTATTTTGTTACATTTAAACATAATTGTGGTTATATATTCCATGATATTGAAAGAGCTGAATGTATCCTGTGACTTGATCCTGATAATCAATTTTATGTTGACATGGTATCTCTATTAAATAATTTTTGTTTAAATTTGAATATTAAGTAAGTTTGCATTTTTAAATGTGATTCTAAGCTAAATGATGATTGTTTTTAAATATTTACAGAATTTTTTGATTTTTATTGAAAACTGTTGGTCTATTATTACAAGCAGTAAGTTTAGTTAACGATCATAAGCTTTCGATAGTCTATGATCAGTTTTTTGCCTTAGTTATAAAATCTCTTTATACATTTTATTACATATAACAAAAGTATTGATTAGAAATGATTATCTGTCATTTGACCTTCATTTTATATGATTATCATCTTTTTCTTGTTGAGTTGGATATATCTGAAGTCTTTTCTATGAAAATATTTTCCATTATTGGTTTTGATTTTCTAAAAAAAAATCATGAGAGTCTTATTACTTTTTAAGGAAATCATTTTAAAGGTTTTCATAACCAATAGTTATTAATACTCTCTACTAGGATATTAATGCCACCAAATGCTTTTCACATTGTGCCTACAACAGCATGATAGCTTGGCTTCAATATTTCAATTAAGATTGACTTTATAGGCACATTTTGTTAAAAAAAAACCCACATAAGATAAAATGACTTTTCTTTTCCATTGAACAGAAATCTTTATATTGAATTTTTATTTTATTTATATAAATTTTTATTTTTATCAGTTTGATGCTTTACTAAGTATATGAGATAGATTGCATTTATATGCATAAATTATTCTAACTTTCCAATTTGATTTACATTGAGTTTTGAGAAATTTGCTACACAATATTTCATTAAAAAATATTATTAAATATTTTTATTGAACTTAATTTATAATGTTTTTGGAACATAGTAATACTTTTCCAGTATAACTTACTCATGGAAATTTTTTAACAACAAAGATTACTGAAAATAATATGTGTGGCTCTAGTCAATTTCAATTATTTTTAAGTCGTGATTAACTAATCCATTTAATATACTTTTTGAAATTTGTGTTTTTGTAGAGTAATTCTAGTTGTTTATATTTAATTTTGACTATTGGGATAAACAAATGCTTTGAAAGAGATTTCTCTTTTGTTTGTATTTTTTTGAGTTTCCATGAAGCTATGCAGTCTTCTAGATTCACAGCCACATATATTTGAAATCTGTAATTTTTACAAAACCTGATTGTTATCTTTAATTAATAGCTGTATTATAGTAGGACCTTTTGTTGCTTCTATATGATTTATTTTCGTTTTTACTCGAAAATCTTTTGCAGATGTATAACGTAATGGCATTGTAATTGATTATTCAATATTTATGTTAGTTGTGATATTCTATGACAGTAAACAATCTCCTAAACGTCTTAATTGCATCACATTTTTATATACATATATTTAATTTTATATTTTAACGTACCTAGTATAAAAATGAAGTGTCATGTATAATATTTTAAAATTTAAAATCTTTCTTATTTAAATTTATTTTAAAATTAATTATTACACTGTGTGGGTTGATGAGTTATGAATTATCCATGAAAGTTAATTTCTGGATTAATTGACAGTCTAAATAAATTTTCAGTTTGGTGTTATAATCAAATAATGACTTAGATTGTGTGAATGTCACGTGATTCTCTAGCAATAAAATAGATGATTATTTTATTTCATTTATGCTTTTTATTTTATTTTATAGTTTTGCTGCATTTTAATAATGTATATTAACTTGTTTTAATGATAAAATTTTATTCCTAAATCAGTTGATAATATAGATATTTTATGTCTACATATTTTATTATTGTTTTATTATCTTATGAAGGCTGTATTGGTATGTTTAATACGGATTAGCATCGCTATAGAAAACATATTTTTTAATTTACTTGTTTTGATTACAGATTCAAAAAATAATATATTTGTTAGTTTTTATGTAAAAAAAGTTAACATATATGGCATTTTAAAAATTTAACTAGATAGAAGTAAAAAGTTTTTATTTGATTAAACAATCCTACTGAGTAACAAATTTGTTGTTATAGATCTGTTTTCTACTGGGAACGTCATTAAAGGCATTTGAAGACTATTCAATTGTTTTAATACTGATGAATCCTCTTGAGCCATTTCTGTTGTTCATGGGAATTCAAAAGTTTTCTTCTTTTTTTTCAAGTGTTAGTTTGACAATTTAATGGATTGTGTCAAAAATGCTTGTTCTCATGTAAAAAAGATTTTCTTTTCACAAATTTGTTGTTCTGATTAATTTCCAGATTATTGTTCCTGTTAACTTTCAAGAAAATCCCTCAAGTAGTGTAAAATAGAGACACCAACCTAAGTTGATGACTAACAGTGTGAAAATCTATTTATAAATCTGTTGTTACTGCAGATATTTAAGAAAGCCAAAACTCATAAAATTTTATTTTGTATTCTTCAAGAGTTCAAATCAGAAAGAGTAATATCAAATTAAATAAAATGTTGGCAATTTATTGCTTTATATATCTATATAAACAGTTGAAAACTTAGATAATTTAATTAATACATTTTGTTTAATATATAAATTCCAATTTAAAAGCTAAAGTATTGTAACCAGTTGGAGTACATAGCACACACAAATATAGTGTATGTGCATATATATATACGTAAAATAAAGGAAAACTAGAAATAAACACAGTCAAAAATTGTAGTAGATATTTTAACTGTTCTTTTGATAAGTAAAGTGTGAGTGGAAATTTCAGCAAGATAGCATATAATATATAGTTTGTTTGTTTGTTGAATTTTGTATTTGAGAAGTTTGTCTTGGTCTAAAAAATAATGGTAGTGTATTTTTAATTGAATTTTGGCTATTGATTTAATTGTTACATACTTACTTTATTATATTGTCTAGTTTAGGTTTTAGTATTTGATTTTTTAAATAATTAGATATATGGTGTTAATTATAATTCTTGAATTTATATTATCATGAGGAATCTTGAAATCAAATAACATGTTTAAAGTATTTCACTTTCTGTAATTTGTAATTATTTTTTTATTTTCTGGTAGTTATAACTACCTTCAGAATTTTTTTTATACATATATTTGATTATAGATCAAATGCCAATATATATATATATATATATACAGAAACATTTATAAGTTTTTCATTGCATAGAGTTAAGTTAAGAGAAATTCTAGCAATACAAAGTATAGAGATTTTTTCAAAACATTTTATTCTTTTTGATTTCTATGTCTAATTTCATGGTGAAATATTTAAAGTAGTTCATATTTTACAATTATTTCAAAAATTAAATTATATATTTATTTTTTATTAATTCAAATTTGATTAAAATATGTTGAAAATTTTGTTAACTTTAAAGGGATTTGTCGTTATCTATCATAGTAATTCTGACAGATGCTTAATCAAAAGATTTTCTTTTTTCTTATTGAAATCAAAATTTGACATCAATGATGACAAGTTACATTAATTTTCATAGTGGCAATTTTGAATTTCAGACAAAATTTATATATTAAGTAAATTATAAACATTTCTTGTCATAGTAAATAACACTAATAATGCATATTATTTATATATTGAGGTTAATATTTCATTTAGCATTAAAAATATATAAAAAATGTTTAGGAAAAATATATTTATATAAACTTTAAATTATAATTCTTTATAAATTATAATTCCTTAATTAGAATGCTAATTAAAAATTTCAGGGATGTCTCTTTATTATTATTAGTTTTATTTATTTTTTAAAAAAATATATTATAAAGAAGGAACAATCTCCCAATCACATTCTTTGCGAATCTCTTTGCCCTCATCCATGAGCATCAACCCAAAAAGCACAAGTGTATGTCCATGCCCAGAGTTTATCCCCCATATAAGCTAGCCCTACCCATCATGCCAAAACTAGGGCTCAAATAGTGCATGAGCCACATATTACTAATTCAATTGGATAAACCTATTCAATCTATAGTAGGAGATATATATTATCTCTTTTTTAACCACCAGCATTGAAAATTTTGAATTTATTTTTAATAAATATTCTATTATTTATATAGCATAATCACTCCAGTCATGCACTTTGTGAATCTCCTTGGTTTTGACACACTGGGCAGGGATCGGTTTATATGGGGATAAGCTCTGGGCATGAGCATACACTTGCATAATTTGTATTGATGTTCCTGGGTAAATGGAAAGAGATTCACAAAACACATGATTAGAGGGACTGTACATTCTTTATAATATTACATATGTAGGCTGCACTATATAAGTAACAGAATATATTTTTAATTTTTTTTTTTTACATAACTATGATATAAAAATAATATGGTATTGTGACAATAAAGGGTTAGTTGATCAAGAATTATAGGATCTTTGATAGATTGAGTAATGTCAAGGAACTTTTAGATCTCAAGTCTAAGACTTTATTGTCACTATTCTGAACGAGACAAAAATAGATCATAATTTCAAGTAAATAATAATAATAATTTATTTATTTATCACTTTACAATAAACTCTATGTGAAGAAAAAAAAATAACATGAGCAATTAATATAAATAAATATACAAATATATAAAACTTATATAAAATAATAAAATTAACATTTGAAGCAAAAAACAAACAAACAAATTGAAATATAAATAAGTATTACTTAATATAAAAAAACACTTATTATTCGGCAATAAAAAATGATAAACATATATATAATATTAACTATTATAAGAATAATGAACACATGGTTAGTTTTAGTCTTTTTTCTTGAAGCTGTTCAATGAAATCTTACACATAGTTTGAAGATAATAATGTAGTAAAATATTAAAATACATCAGACCAATATAGCATGGATAATAATCTACTATGGGTTTTGTTATAAGGCGGATAATTAATTTAATGACTTTTAATAAAAAAATCCAAATGACAATTATTTTGACTTCATCAGAAAATATTCAGAATTGTTATTTTATAAGGTGCAACAGAAATGCTCATATGTGAACAGTACTGGTAGCACTAAATCATTAAATCACCACATATCTGTTGGAGTTTATTTTGAAAACTTTGTAAAAGAAGGGTAACATTAAATAAATATCTGCATAAATCTTAATTAGTAAGTTTTTTAAATTTATTCGTTTCTGATGCAATAGTTTCTGCTAATATGTGTGGCAATTATTAAGTTTTACAAGCATGAATTATGGAGATAAACAACATTTAGTTTAGTTACTAATAAGGTATTTTTATTAATAGTGGAGCAAATAATTATAGTAATAGCAGTAATGATAATAATAATCGTAGAAACAACAACAATATATTTTTTCAAGAATCTTGATGACTAGTGCCCATTTATATGGGCCTGAGGTTGGAGAGAGTAGATATTGCAACAGGATTCTTGTTAATGGGGGCTATTGCAAAAGGGTATAATCCTTTAATATTATGAAGCTTCTGTGATAAATAATTTGCAAGGTCACACAGCCAGTAGTGAAACAGCTAAGATGTGAAAATACAAGTTTTGGAATATCATGTGTTTCAGGATGAAAGAATTGGATACAGTGAATAGCTTGATTGCAAATTTTATTTATTGAATGGTGTAGCTGTGTCTAGAGGTCTGAATATTTCAGTTCATAGATTAAATGAATGGTATACTTGAAGCTTCTGTTTGAAGTGCTGATATATAGGCTCTATTGTGCTAAGTTCAGCATAGATGGCTTCTGCAATATGTAAAGACATGAAACTGATGGTGGGAGGGTAGCTCAAAGCCCATCGGATATATCCCCTAATCTATGTATGTAATTGGCTGAGGCTAAGTAGTCTTTAAGATTATTACAGGCTTTGATGTTATATATATGCTACTCTGTAGTGTGTGTGGGGTTCGATATTGTAATTTTCTTATGTAATTTAGCCAAATGTAGTAGTCCTGTTGGAAGTGATGTTTTGTGAGTGATAACAATCATATGTTTATGAAAGCTAATTATCTCTGTGCTAGTGCTGAGTTGCATATCTTTGATCTTGTGAACCATATGTTTCTGAAAAGATGAATTTGGAGTGGATGTAGGGAGTAATATTCTGTTGGTTCTTCCCAGCTGAATTGTAGTTGCTTGAGCTTGTGTTAGAGTGATTAGTTAGTGCAGAGTGGTAGAAAAAGGAGATGGTTTAAGTTTAAGCTGATCAGAAGATGTGACATTGGTGAGTAGAAACATCAATCAGTGAGACATGAAGTATGTGATTGCATCATTTAGTAGGAAACCTGAAGCACTCATAAGTGATAGTGGTATCTGATGGATCCATTTGGTTATGAAATATTGGTATTTCATGTTGAAATCACTTCAGTATGGTCAGGTAAGGAGTTGCTATGAGAAGAGGATTTATGGTGAGTATTTTGTTATGATCTGACAAGATCTGGTGGTACATATGCAAATATAATGCTGAGATTAAAACATACCCAATCATGCAACATGCACATAATTGGAAATAATTGATAGAAAATGCCAATAATCTATAGTAATCAACCAACTTATACTTAGAGAACAATACCACACAAAAATATATGCAAATTCAAACGACAAGAGCAACTAGCTACCCAGAAAATATTTCTAGCAATAAACTATATACGTTTTTCCAATGTAACATATACATATGCATTCTAAAAACCTTTAGATTATATATTCCATCAAACCATGCATAAATGTAAACCTCCCCCCTTCCTCATTGAAATATACAACAATGTATGCATATGTGTACTCTGACAAGCAATGTAACTCTTAGTATGAAATAAAGTTCCTTTTTGAAACATAATAATAATAATGATGATGATGATATTAGTAATAATAATAATAAATTTCAAGGTTTATCATTTTCACTTAATTAAGCATATTTTTTAAATACCAAAATTAAAGAACCAGAATTCCTATTACTAAAGATTTATCGGCATCAGTGATTTTGGCAATTTTTTTGTTGACATAAGCAACTTTCTTATTTTACAATGTAGTCCCAAAATACTAAAGAATATTAAATATAAATTATAAAAATATGTTAAAATATAGCAAACGACGATAAGCAACGATAAGCAACCGCGTGTCGTATTAATGATTTATATTTTGGCCAAATAATCTAGTGGTGCTCTCAAATACACGATCCAGTTCGTTGTGCTTTCACTCTAGTAATCCAAACAAAACGATTATTACAATGATAATTGTATTAAACGCGTATATATTAATACCAATATTTGTAATATATACATATAACTATTTTTTGTGTAAACCATCTGTTAAATAAATATCAAGTTCGGTATTAAACACAAGATTGCTTATCAAGATTACATTTCATCTTTTTTATCCTCTCTAAGTAATAAATTCAATATTTACATTTTATTTTAAAATATAAAACTAAAAGTTTTAGATTTATTTTTAGAAAAAAAAAAATTTTTTTTATTAAAAGATCTTTCCCTTCTTGCTAATATTTCAGATACAGATATTCCATTAAAAAAAAAGTTTTTAAAGATTTCGAAAGAAAATTTACATTTTTAAAGTAATTATTCCAGTAATTAATAAAAAATAGTGAACTGCTATCAAAATGAATAATTTAGATATCAACGAGGCAATATAAAGTTGTAATTTAAGAGTTAACATATAATAGTTTAGCTATAATAAAATTGAAAAATGTAAATTATAAGGACAATTAGCATGGATAAAGTGAAATGATTTTGTATTGGTAAAATAAATTCTAAAAATATGTAAAAAAAAAAAAAAGGTTTTAGAATTGAAAATTTTGTAAAGTCTATATTTTATAAATTATTGTGTTGAATTTTTTATTACTATTTACACATACACATGCATGTATTAATAACAACTTAAGCAAATAAAATAATAAAAAATAAAATGAATTAATACAAGCAAATGACCATTTAATAAACAAATTAATTATATTCGCATACTTAAAAAGAAAAACTTTTAATCATTCTGTCTGTCTGTTTGGTTTATGGTTGTAAAACATGGAATCTAAATTTAAAAAATCAAATAAATTGCAAGATTCTCAGATGAGTATGGAAAGAATTACAATCAAATATCCAGGAAGTATAAGTAAGGAAATTGTCAGAATATCAATCTGTGCTTAAATCCATTAATTATAATAATTGAACAATAATATACAACAATTGATGCCCTAGATTAATGAGAATTACTCTAGCCTATCTAGATGATTAGAGATAAACATAGTGAAACAGTCAGATTTATTCACCCACCTGTTTCACATATTTTACCCACACATCTATCCATATGCCAGGTTTAAACTTTCTCAGAGTACCCATTTAAACAACCTTAAATTACTATATATGCAGAATCACACACACACACACACACACACACATATATATATATATATGCGAATGGTAAGTCTGTAATTTAATAGTATATGTATATATTACAGATATGTATCCATTTTATAAATATTTTTAATTTAAGAAATATTTTAGTTTAAATTATTTAGACAATTTTATTGTTATTGGTATATATTACAGATATGTATATTCATTTTATAAATATTTCTAGTTTAAGAAATATTTTAGTTTAAATTATTTAGACAATTTTATTATGTTATTGGTATATATTACAGATATGTATATTCATTTTATAAATATTTCTAGTTTAAGAAATATTTTAGCTTAAATTATTTAGCCAATTTTATTGTTGTATTATTGAAATCGCATATGTATATTTCCGTTGTTATTCTACATGTATGGTAATAAAATTAGTTTCTTACTAATTATCAAGCAACTTTTAGTTGTTATTGGTAAACAAATTTTAAAGTAGGTCACACAATAATTCTAAAATAGCATGAACTTGATTTTGTAAATATAAAATGTTAATAACAAAATTCGCAGAAAAACAAAATCTAAAGTAGTGGTCATAATTAAAAATGTTTTTCTAAAATAAGTAAATGGGTTTTTCTACTAGTTGTGGCTATTAAATATATTTTTGTAAAATAAATAAATGGACTTTTCAGCTACGGACAAGCTTGTAAAAATAAACAGGTGGCCAGAGTGAGAAAAATATAAATACTTAAAGTTTTGTCACCAAGGATGGATCAGATATATAATAAGTGAATTGTAAGCATAATCCACGCTTGTTTCACCTTCAAAATGTTGGGGTAAGTTAAGCGATCCCTCACCTTTCTGCCCTGCTGGATGGAAAAGACTTTGGTCCAATAAAATATAATGCTGTACACCAGCAAAGCCACTTGTGGAAAAGTCTCCATTAACTTTAAATCATTGCCAAAAGTGTGAACTTAATATTCTCCCAAGTGCTCCAGAACTAACTGCAATTAAAACAACTGAATGGTAAATTTTCTCTCAGAGCTCTATTTATAAACTGTGACTTTTGATTCTTTTTTTTAAAAGCAAGCTATTTATTAAATCTGCCTTTCCCAAACACCTTTACTAAAATCTGCAAAGAAGACTGTTAAATGCTAAATCTTGCCTGATCGTAAAACTTGAATTCTCTTTTAAAATGTAAAACTTGAATTCTCTTTTAAAATGTAAAACTCGAATTCTCTTTTAAAATGTAAAACTCTAATAATCTATTCTAAATGTATAATTTCCTGTGGTTTTTTATTCCTATTTCTAAATCTATTCAATTTATTCTATGATTTTATCATTTTAATATTATATGTATTTAATATGCCAAATGACTCGAAACCACAAGTATTTATAAATATAATTTTAGCTTATCGATCTGCAAAGATAATTTCAAATCTTTGCTATAATAAATATTAAATAATTGAATTATTATTATTTTCTTTCTCACTCACTGTTTCAAGATCATATTATTATTTTACTGATTAATTTTGGGTATTAATATTACAATAATCAGTCATTATCTAGTTAAAATTGTAGTTTGCTTAATTCTAGTTATGAATTATAACTATTTATATATGTAACTCGTGCATCATAGGAAATAGCCACAGAGATATTCTCAAAACATATTTTAATGTTTTATTTGTAATTACCCCACAAATATGCTTTGTTCTCCTTAAATTTATAATTGTTGAGACACAGGTGATAATATTAAACTAGGTTACTAATTAATTTAGTCCCTAAATAGTATATTTGAAATACTAAATTTGAGAACTGGATTATATAGATATGCAAGTAGATGCTATCTATTTTTAAGGCACAATAATATAATTTTCCATATTTGCATTAAATATATATATATATATATATATTTATATGCAAATATATATATATATATATATATATATATATATATATATAAAAGTTGCAGATGTGTCCTTACAAAGTATGCAAAGTACAATTATCTGCTTGCTGCATGATTATTGATCAAGTTGATGGCGGTCACACTTATCCTCTTTAGTTCAGGTAAAGCACACACTTTTAGAACTAGGGCACAAGGACCTAGATGATTCATAATTAATGCTTATCCGATTCCCTGAACTACTAATGTTCCCATTCATAGCAAGTTGATCGGTTTTAGGGTAACTGAGCTTTGAATCTGAAGCCCATGAATAATGACCCATTCACACCTTTTTGCTTAATTAATATTTTAATATGTGCCATAGAGTATATAGGTAAACCTATAATAAACCAGTTTTCTTCCCTTAATGCTTATCTAGCATCAGTGTATACCCTAATCTAGGCTAACATGCTAACCTGCATATCTCTGAGCCTAATTATGTGCTCGAATTAACTAGAGATATAGATAAATGCCATATGAGTGCTATTAAGTTAGTTATATAACTTTGGCTATAAAGTTCCATATGATATAGCAGACTACATAAGAGCTAGAAATTTGGTATATTAATATAGGCATAAACTCCATACTGCACTACATTTTATGCAACACTTATAATGAGATAAGTAATATTAATCTCATTAGTTATATAATGCCTGTGAGTGTAATATCTCACGTTCCCATCACATAATTTTGTATATTTTAATTTCACTATTTGTTATTGATTTATTAAATTAATAATATTTAAAATTATAACTTGTTTTCATATTTTTATTTTCCGTGAGTTCATTTTATCAAACTCTAGATTTAATTGAACATACATCATTATATTTATGTGTAGATCAATCATTGATATATTAATTAATCACTTAGTCATATGTGTGTATATCTGACCAAATCAGTGTTAAAGTAGTTAATTTACGAGTCTTTTGTTTTACACCGAGTGACTGCTGGACCGAGGTTAAATTGAATGTTTGTGTAAGTTGAGAAGTGTCATCCATAGCATATTAGATCATTGAGCAGAGGTGAAAGGATTGAATGTTGGTCGGATTCTGGATCCCAGTATCCATAATTGATCAGCTTTAGTGTATTTTTGCCTGTGTTCTAGATTTTGTTATGTGGAAGGACAATTCTTACCATTACAATAGTTACTAGAAGAAGCTTACTCACACAGAGTGAATGAATTAAAGATATTTATAAGTAAAGGCAGTATCTTTGTAAAAACTATTGGACAGCTCTGTTTAGAAATTCATTGACATTGGCTGAAAATAACGATAGTTGGCATATTGATTTTCAAAGTGTACTGGAATCAGTACACTTTATTAAAAAGTAGCTTCTATTTAATGTTATACTCATATATATAACATTTTTACTAGCATAAAAACCTTTACCAAATGATTTTAAAAGTAAAATTCTAAGATGTACATATCAAATTCTGTCTAATAACCATAATTGATGCCAAAAACATATTCATTAAGAAGTCTGAGCATTCAATGCCATTTTGACATGCATGTATTTAGGTGTAATTCATTCCAGAACCATAATCCAGAGCAAAATTATTGAGGAATATAAACATTTAAACAGCAAAAATATTGTACAAAAACAAAAATTGAAGTATCAATGTATACATAAAATTAATTCATTTCATTTGAACAAAAATTGAACTTTTAAAATCATAAAGCATGTTTTACTGCTATTATTATCTGCCATTTCCTATTTTGTATGCTACATTTGGAAGACTTTTCATGTGTTCACTACAGTTTTCATCACAACTTGTGCATATTTTTTTTTCTTTCTTATTTCTAGCTTAATAATCATTTCCTAACATTTTTATCTATAATGATCCATTTTATATTCAATGTTATAGAGGAATTTATGTTAATAAAGTATAAAATTAGGCTTTTCAACACCCCTTCAAAATATTTTGTTTTAACATAGTTTTATTCCTTCTAAATATGTCTTTAATAGTTTATTAAGCTAAACAATAACTATTTAGAATAAAGATTTACTTATATAAAAAATTAATTGTATAGTTTAAGCCTCAATTTAATTATTTTGAGTGCTTAACATTAATAATATATATTGTATGAGTTCTGATTTTCCCTTCTAAACCCAAGTTCACTCAAATACTATGCTTTATAAAGATGTCTAATGTTGATATGACAATTACAATAAAATCTTGAGATCAGATGACTTTGAAAAATAAAGTGAATAATTTGTTGAATTAAGACCATAACTATGCGTTGGAAAACATATCCATTTTATGACTTGGCAATTGTAGTTCGGACTTAGGAAAAAGTAAATATTTTGTGATTTGTATGTTCCATGAGATAGCTATTGAATGGAACTCCACCTTCTCTATATATACTTAATTTATGAATTAAAATTTGATTTGTGACCAAGAAAAAGCAAACAGACTTAAAAATTAATGATACTAAGGTGATTGACTAATAATCACAAAGAAATATAACAATTACAGAATGCTCCAACTATAATTATGGTTTACCATTATAAAGAAGGATTTGGTATAATTCATCTTTGTCTTTTGTGTCTTCCAATGCTGTTTCTTCAATTTTTTTTAAAATAACATCGCTGTCCACAGTTTTGACCCACACATCACACCTTAACTGAAGTATTACTATTAGGATGTCTAAAGGAAATCTGTTCTCTTCTGAACATAAATGTATTTTGTGAGTATTCTAACTGCATTTATGTTGATTCAAAAAGTCACATCCTATTATGATGAATCAATCCAGTCACAGTTAAAATGTCTGTCCTACTGCTGCACTATCTAAGGCAATTTCTAGCCAGACCTGGTAGTTTTCTGTTTTGGTCTTTCTTCCATTTGCAAGGGCAAGCTGAACACAATGTGTGGAAAACATAAGGGGTGCTTCTCCTGTGCTTCTTTATCATACCAGACCTTTGAGATTAGTGAAATTTGGCTTCCAGAATCCAGAAATGCATGAGTTATAACACTTCCAACCTTAACATTAATATCTGGACATGGGACAATGATGACATTTGGTAACAAGACTTTGGCATCATTAATTATAGTAGTTATGGGATTTTTTGATACTCTTTTGTCTTCCTGGACTTTTTAATGGGACACTGTTGGGAGAAATAGTCTAACAGGGCCCTTGAAAGTTTTCCAATTGCCACCTACAATACCCTGTTTTCAGTGCAGTCTGATTTTGGTTATGGGTTGAAATGGATCGATTACTCCATTTCTGGACAGCAACTGATTGAATTCTTGGGAATTCCCCTTTCCTTTCCTTCTCTGGGGGTTCACTGCTAAAGTTCCTGAGGTCTATGATAGCCAAAAATTGAGCCATTTCTTCCACCTTTGTGATTCTGCTCATTACCATTGCTCGCTGGATTGATTGAGGCATATTCGCTTCTAGGGTTTGGACAATTTGTGCTTCAAAGAAAAGGAATGCTATTAGAAACCTGAGATGAGCCACCTATCTGAGGAAAAGTTGAGTATGAGTTTCCTTTCCTCCATATTTTTCATCTAAGATATGGTGAAGTATCCCCTCCTGGTGCTCTTCATTCCAGTAGCTTGCCAATAATGCAGTCTGATATTCCCATTAACCAGTCTATAAAAATTTTTAAATCTATGTTTGGGAAACAGGATATTTATTTTTAAACCATTAATCCTATAACAAAAAGGTAGTTATGGTTGACAAACATGGTATTTTATTTGAACAAAGTTTCCAAATTTTATTTAATCAGTTTTTCAAAAATTTTAAATCTATGGTTGGAAAACCGAGTATTTACTTTTAAACCAGTAATGTTAAAAATGGTTGAAAAACATGGTATTTCATTTGAAATAATCAATATAAGAATTTAAATCACTTTTACTGAAATCAAGCTAGAATTATTTTAAATAGGTTAGGTAAGTATCATATCAAATTAAACATTAATGTTAGTCTCAACTCTTGAAAACGTTTACATATTACAACAGGTTAAATAGTTTTAATCAACCATGAGATTCCCAAACATTGGTCATGAACCAACCGCATTAGAGTCAAAAATTTGTTAAAGTTGGCCCATTACTTTGGTATGTGGGTATATTATCTGAATGCCCATGTTGCAGTGCCAAGCCCAGGAGAAAAAAAATTTGTACCAAAATCTTGTGTTCATTTAACAAGACCTAGAATCCAAGCAAAAGTACAGCAATCTAGCATGTGTGAGATACGCAGATCTGGAACAATACTAAACACTAACCTATTTACCTGTGTTCCAAGGTATCTGACTACATGAGCAATGCCTTTGAGAATACTAATGAGCTTTCCATTACTCCAGTCCTGGAAATGGGAACAAGAAGAGCAAAGAGACTTAAAATCAATGATACTAATGTGATTGACTAATAATTGCAAAGAAATATAATAATTACACAATGCCCTGACTATAACTATGGTTTGTCCATCACAAAGAAGCATCAATAATTGAGCAGTAGTTGGATAATGATTAATTAATAAATTCTTCACCATTAATAATATTAAGCAATTCCTGACTTATCAACAAATTAAACAACAGTACAGATTATTGCATTATGTCAATTAATAATAATAGCAATAACAATATCTAGGGAACGTGAAATAAACGAGAGTCTAATTGATAATAATTAATGAGATTTCATTAATTAGGGGGGGGGTAATATAATTAAATCAAATAATTAACACTAGGGTTTTGGGCAAGGAATAGCAAAATACTATAAGAGATAAATGATATAATACAAATTAATTAAACAATTACATATGGCAGTTTGATAATTATAAATAAAACAAAAATGTGTGTGTGTATGTCTATACACTCATTATTACAAGTTTGTTTATGGACTAATCTGCAATTGTGCTTCTTAGCAGACTATTCAAATAGATCATTTGGAAGTTACATAAATAAATAAAAATAATGGGTTTAATACATAGTTGCATGGTTAGTACATTTGGTGTGGTTAATATACCAAGGTTATGTAATAAATGAATCAGATAACAACAATAAATTATAGCTTAACTCTCATCAAAATATCATGAATTTATGTATAACAGATTTTATTACATTATACATATAAGTAATAGTTGATGATGTATGATTTTAAGAGCGTGTGTAATCACATTTCCACTAGACTTGGGAGATCACTCCAAATGAGCAGGAGCATGATGGTTCAGCTTAAACAAAACTGTAATTACAGAATTGGACCCAAATAATTATATAGAATAGTTGGTGAAGGCATAAAATTACATCTTACAGATACCCCTACAGATTTATCAATAAAATAATAAAGGTGGTATTACATTATAATTTACAATCACCTAAGTAAATGAGATCACTTAAGACACTCTGGGTGATTTTGTCAGATTTACACAAAAATGAGAATATGTCAGAAATGACAGTCAAGAACATATCTCTGAAGAGTAGTGGCACAAGCTAGCACGTTGTGATAGTTTATCTGTATTTTCTCATACACTTATCCATGAGAAGTGCCTGAAATAGACCCCCAGTAGAAAAAGCATCTACCTTGAGAGGAATAATTAGGAATGGGCCAAGGCATTCTGAAGATCATGGCAAAGCAAAAAAAAATCAATAAATTAAATGATTGTAACGATACCTTCATAATGCCTAATGTAAAGATAATTTGTGTCACTAATGACTATGAAAAACTAATTAATACCAGTTTAAAATAGTATGCTATCCAACACAATAGAATACATAAACACAAAAACCATCCACAGGCAGTTAATTAATGCTTAATAATGTGACAGTAAGAATTGTCCCTCCATGTAACAAAATCTAGAACACAGGCAAAATACACTAAAGCTGATCAATTCTGGATGCTGGGATCCAGAATCCAGCCAACATTCAATCCTTTCACCTCTGCTCAATGATCTAACACCCTATGGTTGACATTCCTAAACTTACACAGACATTCAATTTAACCTCGGTCTGGCAATCACTCAGGGTAAAACAAAAGACTCGTAAATTAACTAATTTAACACTGATTTGGTCAGATATACACACATATGACTAAGTGATTAATTAATATATCAGTGATTGATTATGAAATTTAATAGAACGATCTACATATAGATATAATGATGTATGTGCAAATAAATCTAGAGCTGGATAAAGTGAACTCACGGACAATAAAGATATGAAAACGAGTTATAATTTTAAATATTATTAATTTAATAAAACAATAACAAAAAGTAAATCAAAATATACACAATTATATAATGAGAATGTGAGAGATTACGCTCGCAGGCATTTATGTTATCTCATTTTAAGTGTTTAATAAAGTGTAGTACGGTATTGAAGTTTATGCCTATATTAATATGCCAAATTTCAAGATCTTTTGTAGACTGCTGAATCATACAGAACTTTATAGCCAAAGTTATATAACTAACTTAATAGTGCTCCTATGCTGTTATCTATATCTCTTGTAAAGTTGAGCATATAGTCAAGCTCAGAGATATGCAGGTTAGTGTGTTAACCTAGATTAGGGTATACACTGATGCTAGATAAGCACTTAATATAAAGGGATAGAAAACTGGTTTATGATAGGTTTACCTATATACTCTATGGCACATATTAAAATATTAATAAAGCTAGAAGGTGCAAATAGGTCATTATTCATGGGCTTCAGCCTCAAAGGCTCAGTTGCCCTACAACCACTCAACTTGCTACAAATATAAACATTAGTAGTTCAGGGAGTCGGATAAGCATTAATTATGAATAATCTAGGTCCTTATGCCCTAGTTCTAAAAGGGTGTGCTTTACTTGAACTAAATGGATGTGTGACTTCTGCCAGCAACTCATCAAGAATCATGCAGCAAGCAGATAATTGAACATTGCGTACTTAGTAAGGACACATCCGCAACTTATACATATATAACGCAAATACGTAAAATTATATTATCGTGGCTTAAAAATAGATAGCATCTATTTGCATAGCCATACAACCCAGTTTTCAAATTTAGTATTTCAAACATACTATTTAGGGACTAAATTAATTAGTAACCTAGTTTAATGTTATCACCTGTGTCTCAATATATATAAATGTAAGGAGAACAAAGCATATTTGCCTGGTAATTACGAATAAAACATTAAAATATGCTTTGAGAATATCTCTGTGGCTAGTTCCTATGATGTACAAGTTACATATATAAATAGTTATAATTCATAACTAGAATTAAGCAAACTACAATTTTAACTAGAGAATGACTGTATATTGTAATATTAATACCCAAAATTTAATCGGTAAAATAATAACATGATCTCAAAGCAGCGAGTGAGAAAATTAATAATTTACTTATTTGTTATATTTATTATAGCGAAGATTTGAAATTATCTTTGCAGATTGATAAGCTAAAATTATACTTATAAATACCGCAGTTTCAAATTATTTGGCATATTAAATACATATAATATCAAAATGATAAAATTATAGAATAAATTGGATAGATTAGAAATAGGCATAAAAGACTGCAGAAAATTATACATTACATTTAGTTTAAAATAGATTATTAGAGTTTTACATTTTAACAGAGAATTCAATATCACAAGTTTTACAATCAGACAAGATTTAGAGATTAACATTTAGCAGTTTTTATTGCAGATTTTAGGAAAGGTGTTTGGGAAAGGCAGATTTAATAAATAGCTAGCTTTTAAAAGAAAGAATTGAAAGTCACAGTTTATGAACAGATCTCTGAGTAAAAATTTATCAATTTACTGATCAGCTGTTTTCATTGCAGTTCTGGGCACTTGAGACAATAAGTTGACACTTTTGGCGATGATTGAAAGTTATGGAGATTTTTCCATGGGCTGCTTTGCTGGTGTATAGCATTATATTTTATCGGACCAAAGTCTTTTCCATTTACCACAAGGAGAGAGGTGGTGAGCAATTGCCTGCAGTACTCCATCATTTTAAAAGTGAAATGAACGTGGGTTCTGTTTACAATTGACTTATTATATATATGATCGATTCTTGGCAACAAAACTTTAAGTATTTATATTTTTCTAACTCTGGCCATCTGTTTATTTTTACAAGCTTGTCCGTAGCTGAAAAGTCCATTTATTTATTTTAGAAAAATATATTTAATTGCTAAAGCTAATAGAAAAACCTATTATTTTATTTTAGAAAAACATTTTTAATTACGAACAACTAATTTAGATTTTGTTTTCTACTCTTTTCCTCCCATTTATTGTGACAACACTATAAAATTCTGCAAAATTGTTATTAACATTTTAGATTTATAAAATCAAGTTCACGCTATTTTAGAACTATTGCATGACCTAATTTAAAAGTTGTTTACAAAAATCAAAAGTTATTTTGGAAAAGTTACTTTGATAATTAGTAGAAAACTACTTTTATTATCATGCATGCAGAATAACAACGGAAAACATATGCGATTTCAATAACAACCATAAAATTGGCTAAATAATTTAAACTAAAATATTTCTTAAACTAGAAATATTTATAAAATGGATACATATCTTTAATATATACCAATAACATAATAAAATTGGCTAAATAATTTAAACTAAAATATTTCTTAAACTAGAAATTACAGACTTACCATTCACACACACACACACACACATATATATATATATATATATGATTTTGCATATATAGTAATTTAAGGTTGTTTAAATGGGTACTCTGAGAGGTTTCAAACCTGGCATAGAGATAGGTGTGGGGATAAAATATGTGAAACAGGTGGGCAGATAAAACTGACTGTTTCAATAAAGTATAAAATGGGTCAGAATCTAAAGATTAAAAGGAAATTGATTGGTTTCTCCCACACTTCTAAAATGTCTCTCTACATTTCTATAATGATAAATATATACTCAATTTGACATTAATTATATAAAATAAAATGGCAGATCATACCCATGCTGATAATACCTTGAATATTACACTCATTTCTGGTAGATTTTACTTAAATAAATTGGCAAAACATATTTTGATAATTATGTAATGATTTAATTTATATGAGGGTAACTGAATACAAACCTTAATGCTTCATCTGGCATTTAAATAGTAAACAATATATGAAATAATTGAAATCAAACCAAGTGAGTTTTAGGATAATTAACTTTCAAGCAAAATTTATGTCTCCCAGCAATTCAATAGGAGAAAACCATGAGCAGTTGAGTTTAAACTGATTTGCTAGGTTGGATACAAACTTGCTTATTAAGAATAGATCAAAATAACAACTAAAGAGAAATAAATTTCAATCTCCACACCAAAGTTAACATGAAATTAATACAACTTTAAACTAAATTTTATAGACATTATTTAACATTTTACCGAATAACATTGAAAAAATAAATAACAGAAAGCTTCCAGATATAGTTTAAAATAAAATGATAAGTTAATAAAGAGTTCACTGGTTGTCGGCAATGCAGATATTTGACTTGGCCAACTTGTTGACTTGAAGGGGATGGTTAGTGGATCATAATCATATAATGATTTTGCTGGAAACAGGCATCGGTTGATAAGTAAGGTTTACATTCAGGCAAACATTTGGCCCCAATTGTTTTGGGCTTTGGCATCATGAGTTGGAAGATGAGAATCCCACAGGCACAGGAAGCAAATGGTCATTTTCTTTACCCCAATATGATTTAGTTCATAAATTAAATTAGTATGGATTATGTTAGCACTCTCTCATAAAATTTAAAAAGTATATATAAGAATGGCCAAAATTTCAGGTACTTATCTCTAATGCGAATATCAAAAGAATGCCGTTATTAGACGTAATCTTTTGTTTCCATCACATTTTTTTTAGATGTTAAATCTCATTAAGTTCTCACCAGCCATTGTCTCAAACACAATATACTCAGTTGTATAATGGTAAATTGACCCACATTTCCATATATGGTAATGAAAAAACCGATCAATTAGCCATGTGAAATTTAATTAAATAAACTTTTGTTCCTATAAAATTTATATATTTTTTTAAAAATGAGAGACCAACACACTAAAACCACCAGATTTAATGATTACACTATGTGATTCATAAATATCTATCTATTTTGTTTCATGTATATTACTAAAAAAATTATTTTATATAGGATTATTGATTTGTTCTACACATATATACATACATACATAAATGGGCAAAAGAAAACAACTTTCTTGATAATTGATCAAAATAAATGAATATTTAATTTCCCATGGAGTATTTAAATTTTTAGTAGCAATCCATCCAGATTCATGTACTCATATATATATGAAAAACAAAAAACACAAGTTAAAAACTTGCATACGCTTGTATTTATGACAATAGATGGCGTTATACCAAAAACACCTTCAAGCGTTTGTTTACATAAACATCAGAGCGAGTATTTCACTATCTCTAATTTAATTTCCACCTTCAGATCATGATTTCAAGCTATTTGCTATTGTCAGTGAAGGACAGGATTAAGAAACTAGATCTAAAACAAACTCTGAGCGTTTAAGAAACAGTTTCTATTCAGCTTGCAAGTGTGAATCTTTTAGACACGTAATATCTTCAAACTCAGCATAGCATGCCAGATAGCTACATGGGTCTGATATCAGTTCAGCATCACCACATAGTGGAAGTCTCTGCAATACATATCATTGCAAGAAAGACCTCAAAGGTACATTTATGAAAAACAAAAAACACAAGTTAAAAACTTGCATACGCTTGTATTTATGACAATAGATGGCATTATACCAAAAACACCTTCAAGCATTTGTTTACATAAGCATCAGCAAATAGCTTGAAATCATGATCTGAAGGTGGAAATTAAGTTAGAGATAGTGAAATACTCGCTCTGACGTTTATGTAAACAAACGCTTGAAGGTGTTTTTGGTATAATGCCATCTATTGTCATATATATATATATATATATATATATATAGACACTATCACCTATTGCTAAGTGCCAGTGTCAAACACATATATAAGTTGAGTTCAAACCCATGGTAGTGGTAACTTAATTAGCAACAGGTGAAGCATAAAATGTATAACAATATTTACTGCTTCAATATCATATGATTGCATAGATAGTAGTGCTATATCCAAGTCTCTAGATTACTATTTGTTGATTGAGCTTCAACAAAAAGAATCAGATGATTACATATGCCCAACAGTTACCTTTATTTTTTTTAATCGTAATCAATGATTTAAACATTTTAAAATTTTGTATGGTAATTAAATTACTTACATAATTATAAATGTGTGACAGCATTGGGGCACAAATTTACATTTAATGACTTCTATTAAAAAAAAAAACAACTATTGATATTTATTTTTTTACCAAAGGTTGAATTTGTTAATTAAACTTTCAAGTGACACTACCTCTGATCATATGTTGATAATGTGGTGCTTCATTTACTTGGACTTGAATTTGCTCTCTTGTAGCTAATTATTTGTTGTGTTTATTTTCTAGTTTTGCATTCATTTGGTGGGTAAACATGAATCTAATATATATATATATTAATTAATAAAAAATATGAAGATGTCAGTATTATACAAATAACCTCATACAAATAAATCAGAAATGTCACTGATTGATGATAGTTTCTTTGTATTTGGGCCAGGAGTGCTTATGAAGATTCTTGGGAATGTTCATTCTAATATTTAGTTTTCAATAATGACAATTTATATTTTTATAATTTGTTTACATATTTGTGAATATATTTGTAAAATGTTTATTTTATGTCAAGCCTATTTATGATTAGATCCATATTTTATTTGAAATATTTGCTTTTAGAAGAAAATGAGTCATGAGAAGGGTAATAATCTCAGCACATGTTTGTGATTGGCTAAAAAAGAAACAACTTCATAATTGCTGTAGCAATTTTTTTTCACAATTTTTTAATTTTCAAACAGGAATTTTATTGCTTTGTGTAGTGCTAGCAATCATTTGTTTGAGTTTTAAAAATAAAATTAAAAACAAATTCATATTTCTTTCATAATATGTTTTTATTTGCAATCAGGAAATAACAAAAGCTTTTGTTCTTATTACATATTTAAAGTTTATTACTTTTTTTCTATACTTTCAAAGTTGAAATCTTTTAAGATTTTTTTATTATTTACTTTAATCCAAATGGACATTATAGGCTGTCAAAATTGTGCACTATTAACAAGTTATAGCATTTCATGATGACTATTTATTTTTAATATTTTCATTGATTCTATCAATTTATAAATAAATGTAAATAAGATGAGATTTAACATGTATGCTTACTTCTACCAGAGTTTTCATTTTGAATAGTGTTTGTGACAAAATTTAAATTATTTCTATAATAATTGCTATTTATGTAATATATAGGGTATATGAGCACAGACTTTCACGTGATACACTTGAACACATATATGACAAAAAGATAAGTAATCACCAATAACCATATTTCATGCTAATGCAGCAATCATCAGTTGGTCCAGATTACCATCTCTACACATGTATGCTATAAGTGCTCAGATATATATTAAGATAATCAATCCTCATACTTTAATGGACAGGCTTCAATCTACTCCACACTCCAACTCTTCAATTGTCCATCCAATTGAAAATCTGATGATGGAATGCTCAAAGGCCACCCTGAAGTGAAGATTCTTGTCACACCCATGTTGACCTAAGGTCAATCTGACACAGATATATAATAAGCCTGTGTGTTTCAGTTATTACATAGTAGAGATGTCTGCCCATCCCTTGTATATGTATTAAATGGGTTGAGGGTCAGACTGACCTTAGGTCAACATGGGTGTGACAAGAATCTCAGCCTCAGGGTGACCTTTGAGCATTCAATCAACAGATTTTCAATTGGATGTATGGTTGAAGAGTTGGAGTATGGAGTAGATTGAAGCATATCCATTAAGGTATGAGGATTGGCTATCTTAATATATATCTGAGCACTTATAGCATATATGGGTAGAGATGGTAATTTGGACCAACTGATGATTTCTGGTTTAGCATGAAATACATCTATTGGTGATTATTTATCTTTTCAGCATATATGTGTTCAAGTGTATCAGTGTTATGAGATAGTGTGGACAGTATTGTGTCATGTGAAAGTTTGTGCTCATATACTCTATATATTACATATATGGACACAGGTATATAATAAGCCTGTGTGTATAATTGCTATTGTAAATGTATTTAAATCTATTAAAAATCAAATTTTACTAATAGTAAAAATATTAATACAAAATGAAAAAAACTTATATCTGTGCTTTCTTTAATGTGAATGTAAAAATTTTTTCTCAATCTCATCATGTTGGTTTTAATCTTTAGAAAAATATTAGTAATAATAAAAACAAAATATATTTTATATTTATTAATAAAAATATTAAAATAAATGAAAATATATTTGACAGGAAAAAATATTTTTTTTAAATAAGTAAAAATACATCTTTCATCTCCATAAAAATACAAAAAAGTCATACCTTACTATGTAATGAATGACTGAAGGTAAATCTGTCCTTATCTCCCAACTTTACCTGTCTTATATAAATAAAAATGAATAGTAAAATATAGATTCATTGTTATTAAAAGAAATCATGAAATGAAACAAAACCATGCCAAACTATTGTTTAATATAAAATAACAAAAGTCTTGTTCAGTACAATTATAAATAAAACAATATAGGGAGTGCCAGTCTAATCCAGTTTTGAAACAGATTTGGAAATGTTAAGACAATAAGTTATCATATTTACTTTAAAACTGTCCATGCTAATCTTGAGCAGTCAGCGAATACTAGGTAACAGTATCACATACAAATTCCAGAGGTTTAACAGTTTGTTTTAGTGTAATATTAAATTTATATAATTATACAAGTCAATTAACTTGGAACCAAGCTCTTATGGTATTTTTGAGAATCAGGTTATTGCCTTAAATAGTATAAAAATGATCACTGAATATGGGAATGAAAATGAGATGTTCCTCAGTAAAATAAATGAATAATGTGAATTGAATATAGTATTAACTCCCATGGTTAATGGATGGATATGGATTGAAATATTTATAGTGAATTATTGCTTCTAAGCAAAATTAAAATGAAGAAGAGAATGTTATGTGATGCTTTATTTTATAGCAAACAAAGCATTTGCCAAAAAGATTAGTCAACAGTTATTCATAGATTGAGATCATTAAAAGGTAAAATTGTTGATTTAATTAAATCTAAGAATGATTTTGAATTTTATGTATTAACTTAAATATTATAGAAGATGTAAAGATAAATGTGAGAATGCAATCCAATAAATATCCTTACTAAAGGAAGTTAAATATAAATAAAACTATTTTAAAAATTCTGATGTAGCACTCACTATCTTATTGTAATTTATACTATATGAATAAGCTCAGAAAAATAAAATGTTTCTTTTAAAGTAGAAATTAATTAAAAGTGGAAAAGGTGGATGGGAACAAGAGGCAAAAAATTGGAGATAAATAGAGCTTTTGAGAAAGGAGGAGGGCGTAAAATAGATAAAGGAATATCAAGAAAAGATATTGCCTTTGCAATTAAAAAAAAAAAATTAGAATTTGTATTTATATTAAGACAATAATTTCTACAACCACGATTAAACCGAGATGTAGGACGTATACGTATATTAATTAATTAATAAAAGTAAAAGATAATTCCGGGGCAGGGAGATATTTATAAAAAAGTTATTAATAACGTTTGAAATAACTAAAAGGCATTAATTAAATAAGCAATTGCTATTATTCTAAATAAATAAATTAAATTTAAAAGTCTAAGCTAGTAAGTAAATATATTATTAAATAAGCACTTATTATTTTTTTAAATAAAGAAATCTAAAATAGTCTACACTCATAAATAGATCCCGTATATTTATTATGAAAGTAAAAAAAAAAGCTATTTGTAAAAATAATTAATTCCCAAAAGGAAATCAATAGGCATTGTTATTTCTTAATACAAAAAGATGTGTGTTTTTTTTAAAAACAAATTTAAGATTATTTCTGGCCTAAGCTAAATTTAATGATTAGGCATTTTTGTTTTATTAGATTTTTCTTAATATAGAGAAAACTTATTCTTAATTTTATTTAAGCCATTAATCTAGCTGGCTAAAACGCCAAGGTATTTTTAGGATCTTGTGATGATAAATCCAGACTATAATTTTCTATCTAAATTTCCCATCGCGCTTCATTGTATATATGCACAACTTTTTATTTTATAGATTTCATTGGGAAGCGTTTATTTAAGATATATATATATAGTATTTACATATGAATGATTTCTGTTGGGTTTCTTTTCTGAGAACTATAATTTTTTTCATATACTATATATTTAATATTTTCATGATTCTATAATTAAAGTAAAGTCTTTTGGGGGTAAATCGCGTATTACTTTGTTTAAATTTTCAACGTTTCAACTAAATATCACTCATCCTTGTCAAGGTTAAGGGTCTTAATGAAGAACAGATGTCTTAAGCAATAAATTGAGCTTGAAATAAAAATAATCATTCTTATATATATTTGCTGATTATGCAATATAGGCGTAATCAAAATTTTATTTCCTTTAGTTATTATAAAACTACTTTTTGGTGAACAATAATATTTTTTTACCAGATGTATAATGACTTGAACAACTTCTTGATTTACATAAGACAGATGGCGGTATGCTAATGAAATATTTGCAGAAATCTCATACAGACTTAAAACAAAAGTGCTTGGGACTTTTATTTTTACCAAAAAATTATAATTTAGATAAAATTGATAGTTTAAAAATTAATAGATCGGTTTTTGAGATAAAAGATAATAAGTTAAAATCAAAAAGGTAAAGCTATTTTGAGTTTGTGAACACTGTTATTTTCAACACAAATCTTAAAATCTAAATGTATTTTTCTTAATGCTTTTAAAATGGGAGCAATTCGTCTGATTTAGTGCAGGTTTTTAAATAATTCTTTTATATCGATGTAAATGATTTGTGATTTCTTAATGTTCATTTAACAAAATGAAACATTTGCTGGCTTACATTTAAAATATTTAACTGGGTAAAACTATAAGCAAACGTTAAATAATATATTTATAAAATATCTATGGACATTTTATTAGAAATATAATAATTTTAAATATTGCCGTATAGGAGTATATCTAATGTTGTATGCATTTATAACCAACTTATATTTGTATCAGATAGAAACTATACAATGTATCTAAGCCTCTAAAAATGTTATTGTAGATCATTGTACTTTTATGTATGTATTTATGCAAGCAGATATAAGCAACGAATTCATCATCATTTAAACCCCTAATATTTAGGCAAATTAATAATTAAGCAATTAAAGTTTTATCTCTTTCTAATATTATCCAACACAAACATGTACGTGCATACAAGGAAGTTCACATCTGCATTGATACCAGCATATGTGTACATATGAACATTAACCCAAACATAGCTCAATGTATATATGTAAAGATAGATAGTAAATCATTTTTCCTCAGACTATGAATTAAAAGTACCCTAAATGTTGAACAAAAAATCAATAATAAAATGAATCCATTTATTCTTGGATCTCTGGTGTTTATAAACATAACAGTTGATAATTCATGGTAAAAATAATATATCTGATAGATGGCATGTGACACTTAAATATTTACTAAACTAATAATCAATTATACAAGGCTGGAGGCAAAATCTTCTTTTTAACAATTTGATTATACTTGATTATGAGTTTAATAAATATTAAGTGCCACATGTCTTCTGGAAGATATATTAATTTTCCTATGAATTACCCACAATATTGATTTAAGTATGCTTTATAAATATCAGAGCTCCAAGAATATATAGCTTCATTCTATTCTTTATATTTTGTTCAACATATTGTAATAAAATTCCAGTACCATGAATATATAAATAAACTACCTACATCAACTACAAAAATTCGCATGTTGGTATTCAAATAATCGAGCGTTACATTGTGCATCAAAAATATATAATAGAATACAGGAAACTCTCAGCATACAATCTTACATTGTACTGCCAAAATGTAATAAAATAAAAATGAAAATTATATCAAAAGTCAATAAGTTTGTGCATACATATATGAATAACAAAGCAAGCAACCAAAAACCAGACTATTTCAGCTATACAAACATTCCCAGAAAAAATACATATTTTCAAGCATTATCTACTTTTTAGACATGGTCAGTAAACTATACTATCACACAATTTTGTAATCCAGATTACAAAAATTTGTGAAAATAGTTAACTCTTTTCAGCTTATAAAAATGCAAGTTAAAAATGTTAGCAAATTATAGCAATCATGTGAGCACACACACTTATAGAAAATTATTAAATTGAGAATAAAAAGCTAAGGCTTTATTTATCTAAGAAAATATTCAATTAACAACAGTATTAATTATTGGAAAGTATTTAATTATTATCAGATTGGCATACTGCTATCTGTTAAACATTATTGACACATAATGTGAAGCTCTATTAGTCACATGTCACCAAAGGCGTTTGATATTACATAACTAGAACACCAGCATGTTGCTTTTTATATGCTTATTCATATATTCATAAAGTGACAAGCCATTACTATGTGGATTGGTCATATTTATTAATGGCCCGAGGGAGACTGGTTTTGTCTTTTAATTCCATGTACATTAGATTACATTAATTTTATACTTATATTTATTAAATTATATTTAATTATTAAAACAAGGTTGTTAATAGATAGATTATGCCTCCATTCTTATTTAATTGATTATTAATCTAATAATTATTAAATTCCATATTCCAGTTGGTTGATAAATTAAACTTTTACCATTATTGACAAAGGTTTGTTTCTATACATCAAAAGCTGCAAGAATGGGTGAATTCACTCAATTCTTGACTCTTTGTTCAACATTTAGAATTCTATTTGTTTATGGTTTGAGAGAGACTGGTTTTCTCCTCTTAATTATACATATTTTTTAATGTCTAAATCAATATCATAACTATAAACTCTAAATTTTTTTATTGATTTATCAAATAGAGAAAATATTGGTGCTTATTAATATTATGATAAATAATAAAATTGGAAGTGATATCCATATTATCTTGTATACTATTATCTATTAGAGTAGATTATTAAAACTATTCAAGATGTCTCCTGTATAGATTTTTATCAATTACAGCGTTCCAAAAATATGCTTCTTGATTTTTTAAAAGTATGGCTTGTATTAAATAAAAAAGAAACACAGTATATAAAATCAATGTTAGAAGGAAACTATATACACATATTATTAATGTCAATAATAATTTTTATTTAGATAGCTGAACAACCAATATTACACCTAATGTAGATGGTAGCTTTTAATATTATATTTAAACACGTGTGTGAATACATAAGTATCCATTGTAAAATATAGTACGTTTGAAAAGATATAATCATAAAATGCTTAAATAGGTTTATTCTTAGTGTTAAATAAATAGGTGAGAACATTAAATAAAATAGAAATCATTTAGTTTAATATTTTAATATTACAAATCATTTATTTATCAAATAAACAATTGTGTATTATATATTGTTGGTTAATTGATATAGTATGATATTTTAATTTTCAAAATAATACTTAACTCACATTTTAAATATTTTTGGCTCAAATTTTAACACTAAATTTTTGAAACTACCAATTCTCATCTGCTTTCTACCGTTTCCCTAGCAAGAAGAAATTAATTTTCCAATACAAATACAAAAAAAATAATAATGAAGAATTGTGTGTAAAAAAGCATAAAATTACTAATCACATGGCAGAAATCTATAAATACAAACACATCAGAATTTATTAGACTTATTTAATTACATTGTGTTGAAGTGCTGCTTCAGATTTAGACCTAGAATTAGCCATTTTATACTTTACAAATAGCATGTCTCTGTAGAAACCAGCTGGATATTTGCCTCTTAAAGGAAAATGTTTTCTTCCATATATCCTAAATAGAGAAATTAAATCATTAACAATGTTTATCATTCAGTAATGCATTTAAAAGAATGAAATTTTACTATTTTGATTCAACTGTGCATTTTTTTTAAATTACTGTGGAATGCTACAGCTTGGAATATTACAACTTGTTATAACACTGCAATAGTCATTCATCATCTTCTATAAAGATTAAAATCACTTGTTTTGGTATCAACCTAAGATTTTACTGAACAGTATACAATTCATGGAAATTTATGGATTAATGTATGGTTTCTTTTATATTTGCAAGTAAACTACATAAAGCAGTAAACAAATATTATAAAATGAATTTAAGTTGATGGATTAATAGAGAGTTTGGTCTCATACTTGTAAAAGTGATCTGAACTCTAGCTAAATAATGATACATTGGATTAATAAATCTGTGCATAGTATATTGATGGAAAGCTACTTAAAAACTTGGATATTCTTGTAAAGGTAATTTAGCCAGTGGATCAATATTTGTGTGATACTACAGTGACCATAGGAATCCAAAAGATAATGGATTTATAATCATTAATGGATTTATATTCATTAATATTATGTTTTCATAAATATGCTTAGAGATGTTATAATATGAATTACTTCTATAAATGGATTAATTGCTATATCAACACATCAAGGCATATGAATAAATAATTGTTGATTAGTAAAATGCTTTGAAAACTCAATATTAATGAATTTCTGCTATAAAATCTCAACTTAATTATACTCTTATTTGGATTATGTGTGTTGATTGCATCTTTGTGGAATTTATCATTTTATAGAAACACTAAATAATATTTTGGTATAGTTGGAATAATTAAAAGTGCACCTGAATAAATTTTTTCTGGACATTTGTTTAATGATGGTAGATTATGAACTTTATATATAAAGCTCACAAATAAGCTCTTAAAAAGCTTTGCAAAATATCTGAAAAGCTTGTTATGAGCTTATTTGCGAGTTCTATATATAACATTTGTAATACAAGCTTGTTATATTGGGTCATGTGACATATGACTTGATTTCTTTGTAATTATAAATTTTATACATCATCTATAGTTAGTTAATTTGTTTAATGATTTTAATATTTTAAAATTTCTCTTCGTATGTTTAATAAAAGTTCTCCAGAAATAAAATGTATACAGGAAGATACAGGTAATACATTATATTTATTAGGAAATTGGATAAATGTGAGTGTTTATAATTATATTATGTTAAACTTTAACTAATGTAAATATGCTACCGTTCAGTTAATGGTTAATCTCTCATATATATTTTTAATCCCTTAACTCAATCTCATATAAATAATTATAAGATTACCTTTCTTATTTTGCCAAGATGTACTCATGTGAGTTAATGAGAACTATGTATGATATTGAATTATTTTTGTGGTATTGCTAGCAACAAATATTATTGTTTAGTTGAGTTAGACTTTTGACAATATTATATTAAAGTTTTAAATCTAATATAAGCTCAAAAGTATATTATGCCATGCCCCCAGCACTTGTTATGTTCAGCTCTTATTAAAGTTATATATTTTAATAATAATATAAATTGAGTAATTGCTTTAATTGTTCAGAAGAGTATTAAGCAATAAGTCTATATCTATAAGAAGAGGTTATTATTATGATTATTATTGTGAGGAATGCTGTAAACATCCTGACATTTTGTCTATAGTTAAAGCTTAGATTAGATAAACATTATACAACTTTGTCCAATGGAGTGTTTTGTTGTTGTATCATGTTTTTCAAAATACAGAAATATTTATAACTCAAACAGAATGTATATATATATTATAGTACAATTTTTTCAGAAAACTTCTTGTTACCATAGTTACGTTTATTGGCGTTTTTTTTATTAAAATAATTTTAAAATTAATAAATTGTTACATTTTGTTACTATATCGTCATTTGTTGGTAATTTGATATATCACCATCATCATAATATATTTGTCTTATAAATAAATATGTTCACAATTACACTTTATTTTTAAGAAGTAACATTTTTTTAATTCAATTTACTTGCACCATTTTCATTTTGATATTGAATTTTATGATATGAGTAGATACAATAAAATTCTTTTGCTGTCTTAATCACATCAACAATAGATTAGTTTAAAATTATTGAGATTAATAAGTTTACAGAATAGCAATTGTTATATTTATTAAGAACCCTAAGATAAATGTTTAATTCAAAAAATGTAGGTGAAATTGAGAAATAACTTGCTAGCCTTATTAAATATTAAAACAGAAAAAACTCTTCATACAATAATGCCACTCAGTGCACGGCAGAGTAATCAATGGATGCTAGAAGTATTGTGAATTAAATTCCCATCTAGTGCCTACTTATTCAATATACCCAGACTTGTTTCTAGCTTGTGACTTTTGTCAGTAAGGAGCCTTGGATCTGAGAGCACTACACCTAGATCTTGGGATCGCTATGGAGAGTTTTGCATGTTTTAATAACAGTTTTAAGCAAGCATAAGAAATGGTGATCATTTGATGTTTAGTGGTTTAATACCAATCCTGCCTTATTAAATATAAAAGACATGACGTTTTATTAGAAGAGTTGCTCATCCATTATATACACAGCTATACATTTTGTGCAAAGATATAAGAATAACTTGATTATATACTATTAAAGTTTATGACAATTCCCTGAGACATTACTGATATTGGTATAATTAAAATAACACATAGCTTTGCAAATCAGATAGTATATTTATTATTAGTAGTAACATAAATAAAGCAAATAACTCTTACTAGTCCTCTTTATTCTTTGTGTCTAGAGATGCACTTTCTCAACCATACTTTCTCAACTGCACTCTGGTCTCAAGCACACTCTCTCCACTTTTCTCTCCACCTGCACATGATCAGTTATATGATTACAATATATATATATATATATATATATATATATATATATATCATTTTTGTATATCTTCATATTCCTTCTTTTCTTCATAAATTCTCTAGTCTCAGTAGAAATTTTATTAGTCAATTGCTGCTTTTTTCTACCAGCTATGTTTGTTGCAGTTTTTAAAAGTGTATCAGTTATTTTCATATTAATTTCATTCAAATCTGAATCATGTTCAAAATCTCCTAACACTTGAAACCTATTTGTAAGTTCTAATTTAAATTCATTAGAATGTTTCTGAAGATTAGGAATATCAACTGTAAATATTGTTTTTCTTAATAATTTTTGTCTCTCTAGTTTTACATTAACACGTAACTTACACCTTACTAATCGATGATCACTTCCTGTATTAAATTTATTAAGAACATTACAATCTTGAAATATGTATTTTCTGTTAGTCAACATATAATCCAATTCTGCTGTACCTTCATTTGGATGCTTCCATGTCCATTTCCTTTTAACATTTTTCTCAAAAAATGAATTCATAATATAAAGTTTTTCTTTTTCTGCAAACTCCACAAGTCTATGTCCTCTCTCATTTCTATTACCATAACCAAAATTACCTACAGCAATTTCATCTTTCATTTGTCTACCAATTCTAGCATTAAAGTCTCCCATAACAATTTTAAAATGTTGTTTACTCTGATCAAAAGCCTTTTGTACATCCATATAAAAATCTTCTACTACTTCATCACTATGAGAACTTGTTGGGGCATAAACCTGAATTATCTGCATTTGGTATCTGCTATTAAGTTGTATAACTAATCTTGCCACTCTGTCCGATACACCATCAATCTCTACAATATTGTTCTTCCACTTTTTATTTATAATGAATCCTACTCCACTTGTATTTCCAATAGGTGTGCCTTTATAATAGAGTATATGTCCACTTTTTAAATCAATTGTTTCTTCTTCTTTTCTTCTAACTTCACAAAGTCCAATAATGTCCCATTTAATATAAAACAGTTCTTCTTCTAATTCTTGCAATCTTCATTCACTTGAAAGTGATCTGCAGTTGTAAGTACCTAAATAAAAAGTTGTCATCAAATGGCAGCCTGGGTCCACAATCAGGGGATTCTTAGCACCCTCCGCCTTCGGCCACCAACCGCTGTCTTGGTTGGTGACTTTACAGCCTCCTGGGAATAAGGGCCATGCTTTATTTTTGTCTGTCATAATTGTATACATGTATTGGAAAAATATTTATCATTTGCACAAACATTCATTCTGCCTTATCAGGCACTGAGAAGAAAGACCATGGTGTTTCTTGATCTTAAACTCAGAGGTAAAAAGCCAATAAACTCACCATGCTGGGTAATGCATGTTGATGAGCAGCCCATCCATGTTCATATACTATATGAATAATCACATAGTAATAACAGCTGCAATGACAAGAACATATGGAGTGGACATTAAGAATTTGCCCTGCTCGGTTCCTTTAAGGCCTCCAAGACGAATCAAAGGGTCTCCTTTCAGTTAATAGCAAACTCCTTTCTGCAGCCATATATATATATATATATATATATATATATTTTCTTATATATATATATACATATATATCCCTAGACGTGTGCTCTTCCGATCTATCCACTGCAGGATGAAGGTCTCTCCAAGTTTAATCCATCTTCTCCGATCTTTAGCTTCTCTTCTCCACAACACCCCTGCACATTTTCTTATTTCATCCATCCATCTCACATGTGGTCTCTTTCTGGGTCTTTTACAATCTCTTGGAATCCAGTTTAAAATTTCAATTGTCCATCTATTATCATCTCTTCTAGCAATATGTCCAGCCCAACTCCATTTCAATCTTTTAACTTTTTCAATAAGGTCAGTAACACCTGTTTGTTGTCTTACCCTTACATTGGGTTTTCGATCTCTTCTTGTTACTCCCAACATACATCTCTCCATACTCCTTTGAGTGGTCTGAAGTCTCTGTATTGCTCTTCTATTAAGTGTCCAAGTCTCAGATCCATAAGTAAGAACTGGTAAAACACATTTGTTAAAAACCATCCTTTTCAAACACATAGGCATATTTCCTTTTAGTATCAAGTTATTTCTACCAAAAGCTCTCCAACCAAGTTTAATTCTATGATTAATTTCCTCCATTATGTTTCCATATGTATTAATAATCTGACCAAGGTATTTGTAACTGTTAACTTCTTCTAATTCTTCATAATCAATCTTTATTTTCATATTTTGAGCAAATCGATTAAACATTACTTTAGTCTTTTTAACATTTATCTTTAGTCCTACTTTTCTACTTTCATCTGCTAACTCCTGCAACATTTCCTGCAGCTCTGAAGCATTATTTGCAAAAATAACTACATCAACTGCGAAATCTAAATGACTTAAATACTCTCCATTTACTTTCACTCCTTTAGTTTCCCATTTTAATCCACAAAATACTTCTTGCAGCACTGCTGTAAAGAGTTTTGGAGATATGGAGTCACCTTGTCTTACACCTTTCTCAATGTTGATTTTTCCAGTATCATTATGTAATCTAATTGTTGCTGTTGCATTTTTATAAATATTCTTTAAAATATAACAATATCCTGGATCTATACCTTGATGATCCAATGCTTTAATCACTGAAGAAATGTGTATAGAATCGAATGCCTTTTCATAATCTACAAATCCAAAACATAATGACAACTCATATTTGTTTGTCCTTTCTATGACTTCTCTCAATACCTGGATATGATCTATTGTACTAAAACCACTTTTAAATCCAGCTTGTTCTCTTGGTTGGTGGAAATCCAAAGTTCTCTGTAGACGAGTTGTAATTATCTTGGTAAAAATTTTATATAAAACTGATAAAAGGCTGATAGGTCTGTAATTTCTAATATCTTCTTTATCACCTTTTTAAAATATTAATATTATTACTGCATTCTTCCAATCTTTCGGTACATCTTTATCATTTAAACATTTGGTATATAACTTTGCTAAAATTGTTTCTATTTCTTCACCTGCTTCTTTTTTTTTTTTTTTTCAGCAGATTATTAGAAATAATCCATTCTAGCCTAAACAAAAGGGTACAATATATATATATATATATATAGATATATATAATATCCATATCTAGCCTATATACAAATATAGGATACATATATATATATATATATATATATATATATTGTACCCTTTTATTTAGTCTAGAATGGATTATTTCTAATAATCTGCTGAAAAATTTTAAATTTTGAAGTTGGATAAGGGATGATGTATGTTGTGTGTTAATAATCTTTGAATAATTTAGTTAAGGCTAATAATCTTTGAATAATTTAGTTAAGGCAAGTAAAATAATTGATGTATAATGTTGGGTTGGTATTTGTAAGAAAACAGTTAACTAAAAATCATTATAAGATTGTATGGTTGGGAGAACTGGCCATTATAAATACTGATTTAATGTCTTATAAATAATTAGGGTAAATTTTAAAAGTAATGCTTTAAAGTTAAACGAATAGATTTAGTAATAATAATTGTATTTAATGGCTATATTTTTAAAATTATTATTAAAAAATAATAATGTGGGAGAAAAGTGTAATTTTTTGGTTTTACAATATTAAAATAATTATTTTACAATTGTGCTATAATAATGCTTATGTAACATTTTATAAATTAAATTATTATTTTTAGTTCGATTTAAATTATTAGCGCCTTATTTAGTTTTGTAAATCACGTGACACACACCTGTGTTCGAAAATAAAATAATATTATCTGTTATAAATGTTAAATTAGATTTTAAAAGTGAATATAATAAATAAAATCAGATTTATGTTTTTTTGTTGAAAATAAATACATTAAGTTCAAAATAAAGGTAGAAATGGTAATAAATATTGAAATGTGATTTTTAAAAATTATTGTAGAGTCTTTAGTAAGTGTAAATAAAATGTGAAAATTAAGTAAGAATTGAATAATATAATAAAAATAAATATTTAGTAAATTATTATTAACTTTAACTTTAAACCAATGTTCATGGTCCAGGATAATTTGAGGTGAGGATTGTTTAACGGACCAATCAAAATTGCAATCAGCTGGAGTATTTAAGGGCTGTTTAAATTTTGGCAGACGATTATTGAGCTGTTATCTCATTCTACCGATGTGCTATTATAATATCGTTAGTATTTCGACAATTTCAGTAAAGTATTTAGTATTGTAATAATCCATTTTATTTAGTTTCAATTTTTGTAAAAATACAGTTCATTATTACAAGATCGTGATATGGAGGAAGAGGGCTAAAAAAATTAAATAATTCCTTACTTAGCTGCTTTGTTTTCGTTCAATTTGTCATCAACTTAAACATGAAGAAGTCATCACTAAATATAAAAAAAAAAATTAATGGAAGTATTCAAATATTTTTATCATATAAAGTATATAATTTTGCCTATGTTGATAAGTCATATTGATTTACGACTAAATTTCATAAAAAGAACGTCACGGAAAATATATATATATAAAAAACATTTTCATTAAAAGATATAAAGTTAAATGAGATAATATATTTTATGAAGAAAATTTATTTAAAATACAATGGAAAAATACTTTTAAAGGAAAAAAACTTTTAAATATGACCGAACAATTATTTTAGAACATGGAGATATTTTTTTCTGAAGAAATATTGGAAATATTTTAAAATTGAATTTTTCCTAGAAAATATAAGATCATTTGCGAGTATGAGACTTATATCCTATTTTAAAAAATATTACAAGTTAGTCATTAAGGTATGTGGGTCATACAACAGTTTATTTAAATTATTTGGAAAAATAATTTAAGGTATTTGAAAATATTGGGAGAAGTATTGGTTGTATCAGAAGATATTAAACCTCAGTAAATATGGAAAAGTTACAAGAATTTGGAAAATTATCTTGATGAAGAGTATTTAAGATTAGATATTTACCTAACAATACCTGTTTAAAGATTTAAAGTTTTGGAGATAAGAAAAATATTAATTATATTAGTGTAAGTCTTATAGAATAAAAGTAAACGTACCATATTTAACTTGAACTGTCAGTTTGGATTATATATTACAACATTAAGAACCAAAGCATGCGTGATTATTGACATCAAAAGTGTGTTACTAATGTTTTTTTTTACCAGGAGAAAAGATACTTCCTGTAATGAACTTATTATCAAGAAAAAAACATTTCATCATAAGAAATTCTAATAAAAGTATTGTAAATATGGTTTTTAAATTAATTTTTTTACTAACACAATTATAGTAATATTTATTCATAGTATAAATATAGCATAGAAACAGAAAACACTAAATTATTTACTAACTTAGTAATTAAATTTTATTGTAAAAAAAAAAAATCTTTAACTTAGTATATTTTAAAGTGTGATAATGTGGAATAAATGATAATAAAACGTTTATTTAGAACATACTCCAGATGACATCACTAAGTAATTGCCAACAGAAATTACTTATGGTAATCATGTAAATTATTAATAGTTTTAAAATGTGTTTGTTATTTTGTATGGATGGATGCATATATAAAACACACACCTACGCATAATTTATCATTTGTTTAGTTATTTAAGAATATGCATAATTTTAATGATGTCGTAAAGATATTTAAACATAAAAGAAATATAAGTATATGATTCTATCAAAACTGAATTGGATGTTTTGTTGAATAATTTAAAGTGTTAAAAATATGACACTGATTCTGATTGTTTGTGCTAAAGTTTGAGAGCTATTAAAGAATGAAATAATCTTGTCTTATTAGATAGTTAGACTGTTATTCTAAAAATGAATTTATTTGTTATTATAGAAATGAGGATGAATTTAGCGATGTAAATTGATGAATTTTAAATGCTAATATCTTAGTATTAGGCTATATAAGACCAGGATAATATTGTATGTAGGGTTTATTTATATGGGAAGAAGAATATATTATATTGATGTTTATACAAGTATAGCTAACATAGCCCTATATCTTGAGTATATTCATGGCAGTGTTTGTTTTTCTATGTGTTAAAGCTTAATGTGCCATAGTGCTGAATGAATAGCCTGGACATTATACTTGGTAGAAGAGGTTATTAAACAAATAAGTTATACCTCAGTTCATGTACACTGTGCCCATGATGGTTAGTTGATAAAGGTGTTAAGTTGAAGTTATAGTTTACCCCATATGCCTACTAGTTTATGTGTTATTGAAATTTATTGGATTACATTGTAAAAGATGGTTGTTTTACAATTGGAAATAACAAATAAGTTTGGAAATAGAGAATTGTTATATTGGATAAGATAAGTTATGTTGCTTAGATTATAAGAAGTCTAAAAAATTATAAGAACATAATTTCATCAGTGAAAGAATCATAAAACTTTTATAGTTAAAATAATATTTATTTATTTTTTATAAAATAAATAGTTGATAATTTAAAAGAATTTATAATGATATTACTTAATTATTAAGATTTTTTTTTTAAATACATACTTATAATGCATATTTTTATTTATGATTAAAGGTAATAGACTGAATCGTGTTGAATGAATGAAAGTAGTCATAAGTTTTACAAAAATAATTTTATAACAACACACTAATACATACATGATATTTAAAGTTTAAAGTAATAATTAGTAAGTAGTTTAGTTTGATGGTATGCTATGAATTAAGGTTGTTCACATAAATATTGAAAAATGACTATACAGAATAATAAATAATTTTTAAAAACTAAATAACAAGGATAAGTTCATAGTAAAAATATTACCTATATTTTTTAAAACCTATAAAGTAATAATATCGAATAACTGTAGTAAAAAAGTTATATAATGATATTTAAAAAAAAAAAAAGAAAGAAATATTTTATTTAAAAAATGTTCTGTATTTTATGTTTTAAATCATTTGATTTGTCTTGAAAAAATACATGAATACGAATAAATAGAATTCTATCAAAATGTAAATAATATAAATAATTTTATTGTTAAGTTTGTTAATAAAATTGTTCAATGAGTTTTATAAGTCTTGGTGTTGACTCAATTTCTTCACATCACAATTACATAATCACAGATAATTATAATTAAGACATAATATTTGCACATCATAAATAAAATTTTTATTTAAGAGTTATACTATTTTATTGATATATTTTATTTAAGAAGTTTTACTTATTGTATTACTATGATGGTCATGGAATAATTACCAAAGATTTACATTAAATTATCTTAGTAACGATTGCCACATATTCTCAGATTATAATATCATATCATACATGTTTACTTAAAATGCCATATGGATAATAGAAAATTATATTACATTTTTATTATAAGATATACAAGAATAACATTATAAATAAAAAGATAGGAGAGTGAATTATAGATTAAAGATTAGTAGTACTATTTGTTATTATTAGTATTATTAAATTGTAGTAAGGAATGATATAAAATCCCTTATCACACTTGATTACAAAAATTATAATTAATTTTTTCATTATTTTAAGAGAACCTGAGATAATTTGAGTTAAATTAGTTTTGAGAAAGATATTTAAATTAATTTGTTAAAGGTAATTTACTTAATTAGTTTTGATTAAAGATGTAAGAGTACTATAAATGTAGTATTTAAGCAATAGGAATTAGGATAGTATTCTTATGCCATTAAGGTGATATCCAGTGGGAGATTATCTTAATGTATTTGCTCTACCACTTGTAAACTCACTTCATAGTCTCATGATTTGATTAGATATTCATTTATTTCATTTTATAAACCAGAACTATATTATTATTTATTAATTAAGTTAATTTAATCATTGATATTTTTAAAAAATATAGTTATTGTTAATTTAAATACATTTAGATAAACATAGTTATTTATCTGAGCTAGATCAAGTGATTATAATTATATATTTTCTGGAAGTGAGGGTACAATATATATAATTATTTTAAACTTTATATGTAAAAATACCTTTTCATTTCTTTATGAAGCCATAAAGGAACTGAGCAGTCCATTTCTTACATCCTTATCATTGCCGCTGTTATTACATTTATGATCATTCATATAAAAATATGGATGGGGTTCCAAGACACATTAGCCAGTTTGATAAGTTCATTAGCTGTTTATCTCTGAGATTAAAATCAAGAAACAATGATCTGTCTTTTCAGTTGCCTAATAATTCTTAATTGAAATATCAGTTAAAATTTATATAAAAAATTAAAATGAATGTGTGCATGGCTCTTTTTTTAAAAAATAAATACTTAGAATCAAAACAGTCAAAAGTAAATAGTAACCCTGATTTCTAGGAGACTGTAAAGTTACCAACCTAGGAAACAGTTGGTGTATACTGATATAGAATGTTAAGAATTATCTTATTGTGGACCCAATCTCCATTAAATGATGATATTTTGTTTAGGTAATTTATAACTGCAGATCACTTTCAAATGAAAGAAGATTGCACATATTGGAAAAAGATTTATCTAATATTAAATTGAATATTAGACTTAGTGAAATTATGTATAAAGGTAAAGATATAATTGATTTATTAAGTAGATACGATTTTATTATAAAAACACAAAGCAGTGATGTTTATTGTAAAAAAAGGTAATAGAATAATATTGTGGAGATTGATGACATATCAGACAGAGTGGCAAGATTAATTATTTACATTAATGGAAGCTACCAAATACATATAATTTGATAGATCTTATTAATTTCTTAATTGACAAAATTAATTTTGATTTTAATAACTATTTTAGAGATTTAAAATTGTGTAAACAAACAAAGTATATTTTTAGCATGTTAGCATCATAATCATGGTTATCAAAAAGTAAATAAATAAACAAATAAAAAACATTTATGAAAAAAAAATGTTTACTCAAATTTCTTTCTTAAAATTTAAAAAATTGGATAATTACAATATTAAATTTAAAGATGATAAATTCATTATATGTTTTTAAAAAATATTTGTATAAATTACATGAAAGAAAACAATATTTGTATATATATCCGCAAGTAACTATTTTATTATCCTACAAATGTATGTTTTTCTTAAGATTTTAATTATGCTTACTCCAGTTATGCTTTATATACACACATAGTAGTTTTTACTATTTAATTGATAATATTCAGCCTTATTAATATTATTCATTAATTAGACTCCATAAAATTCTTATTTTTACTTTTTAATAAAACTCAGTAAATTACTTATTAAATATAAATATAGAACAAGTTGCAAAAGCAATTAGAAAAAGAAACAATATGATAAATATAACATATATATTATATTTAATGTTTTTATGGTTATATAATGCAAATAAAATAGTTTTGGGGCTTAAACCATCTGTTAGTTTTGGTTAATTCCCAACATTTTGATGAAATAGCATCTGCAACTGTCAAGCTTACCTTTTAAAAAGAAAATCTTTGAAATAGTAATGAGATTGAGTGTTAACTGATGCATTTTTAATTAAGAAACTTTCTTGGTCCAGAAATCAAGAAATTGTATTTGCATTTTTCACCCTCTACTGAAAAATTTTGCAACCTCCCCCCCCCCCCTGTTTTAAAATTCTTAGATATATTTTTTTCTAATATTTTAATTTCAAAACAAAAATTCAAAAAATTTCAGGGTAATCTAATAAGCAGGTCATCAAAGTTTCCAATAATGGGTGCCTATTATGTATTGCACAATCTCAAAACTTTGCAAGATTATTTCCAGAAAATATTACAATGGTCTAAAAACTTGATTTTTTGAAAAGTTTATGATCATTTTTGTATAGTAATTGGGTAATAATTATTGGAAATCATATATATATACATTATATTTATTTTTTACAGAAATATTCTTACCATAGTGATTATAGTCATGGAAAATGCAGTTGTCTAGAAATATCATCACTAAACCATCTGTAATCCCATTTAGTGATATTATAAAATTTACAAAAAAAAATTAAACCTTTAAAGCATAAATTGATAGATTTACTAGATACTAAAAGTAATTCATTCAGGTTTTTAAAACAAACATCAAACAAAGAAGATTTCATTCATTTTGCAAATTGAATCTGCTATACCTAAAATTTGATAACAAAGAGCACTTTGTTTTGATTAAAATCTAATTTTTAAAATAATTCTGATAATCAAATGTGATTTTATTTAATTTCTGAAACAAAAATATCTATCAAATGAGATCAAATTTTATTATATTCTGATAAATAATAATAGTTTAATATTAAAGTAAAAGTTGAAAGTTTAAAATAAATGAGAACAAAGGAATCTATCAGAATGATCACATAGTATGATAAGGTTAATCATATTCACATAATCTGAATACTCACCTATTTCATGTTGAATATCATTCTTTACCTAACGCTCAATCTCATTAATTATTTGACATCTAATGGTATTTCTTTGAAAAGATAACTTTGTCAATGGTGGATGTTATTTCATCAAAACATTATGAATTAATCAAAACCAACACATGGTTTAATCGAAAAAAAACTATTTTATATATATAAACACAATTGCAAAGAATTTTTATTCATAGTTTTTTGTCACAGGATTTGTATTTATTTATTTAAACATTATTAAATAATCTAATATGCCAAAAGGAATTTTTGATTTTATATGTTTTTTTGTTTTTTGTAATATTTTATTTATTGATTTTTATAAAAATAACTTTTATTATAACATTAAGCATATTAAATAATGCAAATACAGTATAAAACTATTTATTTTTTTTACTTGAGTGATGGTTAATCATATATTAGCTTGGTTAATAATAGTAGATATAATTATTATCTTAAGATTTTATTCTATATGTGGATTCATTTTTAAAAATCAATATAATACATAAAAATATAATGACTATATTTAAAGTATTCTTATCTTATCCTTTTATATGTTTATATAGATATATAATATTTAAATAAATATACATTGTCTATACTAATGTTAATGTAATTATAAGGGATTAAACTCAGACTTTCAAACTTCCCATAGTTATCTCATCCATCTTATACAACTGATACACATGACAACATATACATGAAAAAAATAAATGATCTTCAATATATATATATATATATATATATATATATATATATAACAAATGAATACTCAGTCAGACCAATATATATATATATATATATATATATTGGTCTGACTGAGTATTCATTTGTTGGTGCAGATCACCATCTCCCATACATAAATATAATCACTGCTCAGTTTTTATTATGATAGGAAATCTTCAAACTTTAAAACTTCAATCTACTCTACTTTCCAACTCTTCAGCCATCCATAGCATTTAAAATCCAAGAATGAAATGCTCAAAGCTCTTATTGATGCTAATATTATTGTAATGTCCATGTTGACATCAAGTCAATCTGACCCCCTAACACATAGGACATTAATATATCCATTTAATTATACAGAAGAGGGTTGGGCATAATACAGGCTAAATATGTAATATTTAAATACATGTATTTACCTATACTAAACTTAATGTAACTATAAGGGACTTGAATTCTGACTTTCAAATTAAACAGCTATTCAGTATATCTTATACAACTGATATACATGACCTCATATATGTGAAAAAGATAAATGGTCTTCAGTATATGCACTTTATGCTGAACCAGCACTCATCAGTTTATCCAGATCACCATCTTCCACACATATATACACTTACTGCTGAGTTTACATTAAGATAGCATATCTTCAAACTTTAATGGACAAGCTTCAATCTTCTCCACACACTCCAATTCTTTAGCCATCTATATTACTAAAAATCTGAAGATGAAATGCTCAAGGTTTATTATTGAAAACAAGAAAGATTATGTGGGAGATAGAGAGAGGATATAAATAACCTCAAAAATTTCAGACATTTTTATTCTTAGCTTGATCAAACTAATTCTGCTTGAAAGAGATTCGTTCAGCTTCTTATAATTCTACTATTCATTATCATGTTTGTAGATTAGCCTGCTGAGATTTGGACTGTGGGTAGTCTGGAGATAATTCTTTTAAAGTTTCTGTACACATTATTGGAATGTTGTTAATAAAATTACATATTCTGCTACCTGTCTTTAATTGGATTCCGTATTATTGCCTATGTTTGTTCTTACAAGATGACTAAATTTACTGCTACTTGTATTCAAACCTACAACATGCCCTGTTAACTTATCTAGGGATGGACTCATGATTCCAAGCTGTTTTTACAGTCATGCCATGAAAGTCTGAAGTAGAAAGTTGCCAAAATATGTCTCTACACTTGCTGCCATAAAGAAATAAAGCCACCTAAAAATTTGAACTCAAATACACTCCCTGAAAAACTCAGTGGACTCTGCTTTTCTATAAAGTAAAATATTTCTTATTCTTGCCAGGATATAAAAATCTCTAATTAAATCTCTGCTCAATCTAAAAATAAATCTGTTGTATAAAGTTTTACTAGTTATTTAATCTCATAATTATTATATGTATTTTATTTTCTTTGTATTTGTAGTGTGCCTTGTTGTTTTCAATTTTATTTATTGGGGACTATATTGTGAGATTATAATTTATGTGCTTACTATGCCTTCTTTGTTATTACTAACTCTTGCTATATGCTTTGGCAGATCTTTGTAATTTTCTTTTGCTCAACTTTTCCTCTTTTATTGTAATAAAGTTAATTTTAAATATGTTTAGTTTGCATTTTCTGCAGACCACAAATCTTTTGGCTGGTGGTTTATCATGTTTGTTATTCTAGTTTTTCTGAAGTTGGAGATTTTGTTTCATTTCTAGATTACATAATATTATAATCATTCTTCAAGTTTTCTTGTCTTATATGTGAGATCAACCATGAATTGTTTTAAACATGGTACATCATGAGCTGTCCTACTGGCAAATGACGTTCTTGGTCTTGACACATAATTCCAGACCAAGAATGCTCACTGGCACTGTTTCATTGATTTCCTACAAGGCCGTATTGTTTTTTTTATATCTCTGAATTAGGAAAATAGAGTTTTTTTTATTTTTATAATCACCAGCAGGAAGATATTATTAATTTTCTTTTAAATTGTAGGTGAGAGAATGAACCTTTTAGCCAAGGCTTTTAATGTCTTACTATTTTAATATTTGCAGAACTCATATACACTCTCTGATGAATACGCTTATAAAAAGCTAGTTCAAATTTTCGTATTCATTTGCTAGATTTCTTTATTTTGTTTATGGAATTTAATAAAAATTTTCAAATTAGTTTAAATTATTTTGGCTGATGTTTGTGTATGTGTTTCATTTCCTTAATTGTCTGAACAATAGTTAAGATTTCTCACTGTCTCTCTGGGTCTAGTCAGTGCAAATCATCATCACCATCCACTTTTGTTCATGGTAAGCAAATTTCCCAGATATGCAGTGATCTGGTGGCACTGTCTGTGATCAAGGGTAGATTGAGTGTCTGTTACAATATATATGAAAACTAGCATTTTAATTTGAGTCTTGATCTAATTGTATTTAAGTATGTCTTAAAAGTGAAAAACATCAGAAAATTCATGGAAAGTCTCACTTGAGAAATATAGTTGTTGTATCATAAATTTTTATAAAAAAGATTTTATTTTTCTGGCACACATTATTTTCATAACTAGATCTTAATCCTGAAGTATCTCAAAATATCTTTTGTAAAAATCAGTTTCAAAAGTGGTATAAAGTCAAAAACAAATAAGAAAATGTTTATATAATAAATCAAACTCTTTAGCTCTCTCAGTCTTAAGTATGATATTAATCCTTAAGATAGTAGCATTAATAGCAGATGCTGTTAAAAGTAACAATTTTTAGAACTGGAAATTTTAACCTTTTTTGTATAATAATAAGCAAGCAGTATTTGTTCCTTTGTTTGCTGAATATTAATCCTGAAAAAAAAAAAAAACAATTTAACATATCATTTGGATAGATACTTTTCTAAATAAATCTTTTTTTTGTTGGCTGAATTATATAAAATAAATTGTATGATTGTTATCTGAACTTCATAATCAAGTCAAATTTATTTAACTTGTCTTTGTTTTAATTTTTTTAAGATACTGATTTAATTTAGAATATTGTATTTTATAATGTTTGAAATTATAGGTTCCGTATTACTTATTACTATTGGCTGCATAGAACATACTCCATTATTTTTTATCTGGAATATAAAATGTGTTTGGGCTTAACAGCATTAAATATATGTTTTTAATATTAAATAAATTACCAAAACATGTTATTACTAAATCAATCTATAAAATATCAAAAATATTATAATTTCATGCATTTAAAACTTTTGACTAGAAAAACATACAACCAATGTTTTGATTATACTCTTTCTAAAAGGAAATGATTATGAGGCATGGATCCTCAAAAACGTTCAATCTATCGATATTAACATTTAATTTATATCTTCTCCACTAAAACTTACTTATAAATAAATGTGTTATTTACATATTTTTTTTTTTTAATATTAAAAATAAATTGCAAATAGTATTTAAAAAAAAAAGATTTTTTTTTACCTTGAGAAAAACTAAAATAAAAGTCAAAACACTGGAAATATACACCTGGGTCTCTTTTTACGCGGACTTATTTAACACAATTTTGAAGTTACCGATTTGTGTTTCACCGGAAGTCGAACTCCGATAATGCGCTATTACTTTAAATAATAAATTTTGCGCACTTACGTTATATTGAAAGTAATAGCACATTATTGGGATTCGACTTTCATCTTAGTAATTTCAATATTTTCAGTGCTTTATAATAGTAAGATTTTTTGCAATAATGAAATTAAAATCATGATTTCCACATTTTATGTATACACATATTAAATTTTACAAGATTATAATGTAAATTTGTTCAAACATTGTGCGTGTTAATTTTGCATTTTAAATCACATTCTGTTTTTGCTTTTTAAAAAAGAACGTAATCAATTATTAATCATTTAGTGTCCACAAGTTTATTTTTAAAAGATGAGTAATAGCAGTGAAATGAAATTTGATTTTTAAATGGAATTGAAAATTAAAGACAGTAATAAGAATTTAATTTTTAGTTGTTAGTTTTAATTAAATTTTTCCCAGCGGTGGTGAATAAATGTCTTTTTATTATCATAAGTCTAAGTTCATAAACAATTAATAAATTCATCATCTCAAAGATTAATTACTAATTATGTTGTCAACAGAAAACCATTAACACAACATGAGAGTGAACTCGGTGCTAGTTGTATTTCCTCTTGTGAGAATCTGATTTTTTACCAGTTTGCAAACGAACGTGTATTTTGGCAAATAGCGATAATAGTTAAAATGTGTATAAAAAAATGTAAATTACTGTACTGTAAATTATGCATAAAAATATATTATTTTGAATAAAATTAAATATTATAGTTAAAAAAAGTTTGTCTTATATCAATTTTTTTCAAATTTGAAATTTTTTATTAGTCATATTTTATTTCCTTATTTTTTTTTGCGCGAATTTCAATGTAAGTTACGTCTATTTTTGCGCGATTTCATTTGCGCGTGTTTTCTGAGGAACTTATCTATCATGTAAAACGAGACCCAGGTGTATATGATGCAACATATTATACAAGTTTTATAAAAAAAAGGTTTTATGATATATATTTATCGAAGTGAAATGATATGAAGATTATTGGAATAAAGCAATTTATTATTTAAACAATGGTTTCCTTATTTTTCCTCATATTTAAGTTTTTGATTTCTTTTTTTTTAAAAATAAATTTAAATAATGTTTATTTATTTATTACTACTTTATCTATCTATGGTAAATATTATTAGAATGGTAATTCATCTTTTTATTTTATTTTGTCGAATATCATTCATATAATTGAAGTGCATGTATATATAATAATAATATTTATGAAGTAATAATCTTCAAATGCACATTTTATCAGAATAATTTTATAAATAAGACTTTCTAGAGCTATTTTTATTAAATTTTTAAAAACATTCATATTAATGTAATTCACTAATTAGATCATGTTATTATGAGAAGATATTATTTGCAAGTTTATCACAAATAAACGCTAGAATGTCTGCTTCTTAAATTATTTTTATAATATGCATATTTGAGGATTATTATTTCACAAATATTATTATGTATTCTCAGCATTACTATTTCATTCAAATCAGTCATTTTTTATATATACACATTTTGTGTTGATTTTATTCAATATTACTTTGATTTTATTATCCTTATACCCAATAAATTTTCTTCCAATTATAATAAAAAGAATTATAAATACTCAAATACATTTTACTTAAAATGAAATAATGTGTGATTAGTGCATGGAGTCAATCCATAAATGATGTAATTTCATTTAAACATATCCTATATCTGACTTTTGGAAATAAAGTCAATAAACTCAAATATTATAAACTTTATAAATATTTTCTTAAATGTTAATTAAATTTAATTATTAATTTTAAGTTATTTTATTTTAATAGGTTTCTAGTTGCTGTGTAATTAACGCGATTATTATGTTTTATTGTCTGTTTTACTTAAAGTTTATAGCTTTGTTGTCTTTGAGGAAAATAACCCATTATTTTTACAAACATAATTTGTCTAGGTAGTTTTACTGAAATAATAACATTTGCAAGTTTTGGCTTCCCAAAATATCTTATACAAGATATTTGGTAATATATCTATATTAGATTCCTTGGTTTTTTAACTCCGAAAATAGATTGAACAACTAACCATGCATCAGACTATTATGAATACAATAATAATAGATATTTTCATTCTTTCAATTTTTAAAATAAATTTTTCTGGTATTTCCATTTCCAGAGCTATGTCCAAATTTTAAAAAGTTGAATATTGCACATATTCAAATAAAATAATAGACGGTACATATACACACACTGTATATTGCTATGGCAACGTGTAATATCTGCATTCATAAATCATATAAAGATAAATCAATATAATACAAGTATTGCTACAATTTTATCCTAAATATATGAAATTTCAGAAAGAGAAAGACATTTTATAAGTCTTGTCCTTACGAGCTTTAAAAAAAAAAAACGAACAAAAAAAAAAAATAGCACTTAAATTTTATAAGATAACTTTTAAAAAAAAGTTAATATGTTTTTAAAGTTTGCACCCCCCCCCCCCATAATTGGACTTTTTTAGATATCAATTTTAAAGTTATTTGAACTTACCCTCCCCCCCCTAATTTAATGAATTTAATGGAAAAACACTTTTGCTTAATTTTTATCCCCCCCTTTTTTTTTAATGAACTCATTATGCCGATCAAAAATAAATGTATGTTGTTGTTTTTTTATATATAAATTTTACGATCAAGATAAATGATGGAATAACGAGTTTTAAATATAATCGTAATGAATGTGTTTATTATTGAAAATGTGAAATGTATTTTATTTTTTTTTTTTTTAAAAATAATTATAGTAATAGTAAAATAAATATCGGTCATTTTTAAATAACAGCATTTTCTTATTCTAGGTTTTGATTAATATATAGATGAAAAAGTAATTATATTTATTTTAAAAAAAAACTTGATTTAAATTATAGTTATATGATTGATGAAAGTAGATGTTCTGTCTGTAACCATAGTAATAAAATTATGTGAAATATTAGTTTGAATAATAACGATAACTTTCTGGCTTCTTTCAAAATATGTTTTATTTCTTCCTAATAAATTATTGAATTTTCTATTGAAAATAATGATTACATTATAAATTTTCTCTGTTGAAAATTGAAAACATTTTTTAAAAAATAATTTATTTGTGCCATTTCGTTTTATTTTGATTTTATTTAATTTAAGGTAACTGTTGCTAGACACTAATATATTTGCCAAAATAATTGACGGACCATCGTCTAAAAAATTACCATATAATTTGCAATCTAATTGTAAAAGCCAATAAGCATCACATGATCACCATTTCTTTAATCTAATTGTACCAAAACGATATGGTATACAATGTTTTAGTCAAGAATCAAATTATGCTCTTTTTTATTACTAGGTTGCCTATAGTTCAGTTCCTTTTAAATTCTGATTATATAAACTGTCAAAATATTTGTAGTAAATGTGTCATTTTTTGTAAAAAATAAAATAATATCAACTAAAAGTCTGAACATGAAGAATATTTGAAAAAAAAAAAAGAGAGAAAGTGAAAGAGGAATACTTTTGGATTAGTTGAAAGGGGGGGGGGGTTAATTGGGAATTTAATATGAATTGATCATTAATAATATTATTTCACTTAACTTCCAAAATGTTTAATGTCATCTATCTATTGGGATTAAATATAGGATAATGGGGTAGAAACTACTCTTGGTAAAAGTTAAGTAATCAAACAATAATATTTTAAAATTAAGGATATGAGATTTCTTTTTTATTTTTAATCAACCAAGATAATTATTTTAACACCTTACTTTCAAGATTCATTGTAAAACAAAGACTGATATTCATAAAACATACTAAGATAATATACTAATATTAATATCCTGTTTTAGTTATCATTATTTAAAGCAAAACAAAATAATAATAAAAATATACTTACTTATTAATATGTTTTAAAACTTTCTTAACCTTCATATAAACTTTATATTAATAACATTATATTATTCTAATCTAAAACTATCTTTGAAGCCCATAAGTAATTAATGGATATCAATGGGTAATGCTAACCAGAATACCAGACTAATGAAAGCCAATATTGGGTACTGAGAGAATGTTGTTAGCAATACCATATGACTTCTATTGATTGTTAATGCTTGCATAAATAGTTGTCAGAATGTAATAATATAAAATATATTACTGCTGTTAATAAGTTGGTTTTCACTTAAAAATTATCAATTATTTTTATTATATTGTGGTGGAGTTTGATAATACCCTTAGGTTTTATAAACTGAAGAGAATATTAGAATTATAAAATTAATGTGAAAGACATTACAAGTTGAATTTCAAATATTTTATTAAATGGGTTTTAAAATAATTTCTAGTTTAAGCTAATTGAATTATCTTTGAGCACAATCATCCATATGGTTCTCTATATAAAAATTGAAATATTATAGTAATCTTAAAATTACTGGCTTAAATTTGAATGAGTCAATGATGATGATGCATGATCAATCAGCCATGACGTACCTAAAGAAATCAGTGAAAGACCAATGATTTAAATTGATTCATTACCAATCCATATTATTTATAGATTCATGCAGACAAGCTATACACATACTTATATAAAAAGTATCATGACATTATATGTCATGTGAAGATAAAGGTTAAAGATAATATGATTACTATTGTCTTTATAATGTCCCTATCTTGTGTTTAGGTTTGAGAGTTTCCTCTGTATTCAACACAGCATATGTGCTTAATAAATAAATTTGAACATTAAATAAACTGAATTATATTTTTTAACGCCATGATAACATGATTTTAATCTCAGAAATTCTTTATATTTGTTTTAATCTTTAAATTCATAAATTAATAGAAAAGCTTAACCTTACAGTTATTAATTGAAAGAATCTGAATAAAAAAATTTCATGTAATATATGCAAGAATAATATAGCTTCTAAGTGGATTTTCAGAAATTTCTAATTCTACATGAATATAGATATAGTCAGTAACTTCAAGTAAATGTAAAGGTTGGAAGTTTTTTTTCTCAGTAAAATATAATTTTACTTCTCTTAAAATAGTCTATTTCAAAATAAATAAATATAAGATTATAACTTAGTCTCAAATATATCTATTTTGAGAATTAAAAAATATGTATTATTACTTATATTTAATAATCTGTAGAAACTCAGTAGCATAGATATATATTCAGGGAAAACATAGTTTCTATATTTATGAATTAAATATATTTTATCCTTTTTTTTTCACTTTTGTAATTATTGTTATTTTGTTATTGTTATAAGCTTGTGATATATTTGCTATTGCATGCTTTTTAAATAAGTTTTTTAATACACTTTTTTATGATATGGTCTCCATAATTTGTATAAATTTATTATAAATTTATACGAAGTTATTGCTATTCATTCATTAAGATAATATTGATTTTTATGTGTAAATTATCTTTAAATTAGTTAATAATTCAGTATATTTACTGGATTAACTTAAACAATTCTTTTTATTATCAGTTTTGCAAATATAGTTTTAATAAGTTATTATTAGATGCCACCAAATTTATATCAACTCTAATGATCATATGAATAACATTTGTCCAAGAATGACATCATCTTTTTGATTATCCAGGCTCTCAAAAACATATCTCTATTACTGTAATTATGGCTTCCATTTAGTTTATTATTGGCCACCTTTGATTTTTACCAACTTTTCTAACCTCTACACATTTTTTTTATTGAATGACATTATTTTATGACATCATCAGAGTAGAATAGTTCAGATGTAATCTGATTAAGCATTTTTTTTAATATGTAACTGTTTTTGCTAGCATAAAAATTCTCAAAACTATTCATTAGTATTAGATTCCAAAGCCATCATAAGTTTTTAATCTTTTTTTAGGTTTGTAGTTATACTTTTATAGAAACTCATAAAAAAACAGTTTGGCTTGAACAGCTCTAATTTTTATTTTTAAAGATATGTTCATGCAATAAAAAAAAATCATATTGTTTTATTTCTTAGAAGTTCACATTTCAGCATCAAAAGTTAGAAAGCTGAAGCTATGATTCATGGACCATGAACTCCAGAATCCACCATTTTTCCACTGTGTTAACCACACAGGATATTCCTGTGATGAATCTCTTGATAATTAGATTTTTGATGTCAATAAAATGAGTCAAAAGGCAATTTTTTTTACTCATTTTGACCATGTTCTTATAATTTTTGTCTTTTGGTGGCCAAGAGGTCAGTGACAGCTGCTTTACAAGCAGATATACTGGGTTAGCAGGTTCGCTTCCCAACTGATGCTATGACACATGAGAAAAAAAAGTTAACTACTTTAAATAAACAGTCTATCCAAAAACCAAAGCTATACTTTTACATTTTTATTATAATTATTTTTAAACACTTTTATTCAACTTAGAAACTGTTTATTTCTTTGTTTAGGATGTATTTTGTAATTGATTTTTAACATATTTTTATCAAGTGGATTTCCTTCAAATTTTGTATGTGTTAGAAATCAATGATAATGGAATATAACAATAAAAGATTTTAGGGTTGTCCTCTCATTTGTTTACTGTTGGCCAACTGAGTTTTAAACATGTTCATATTGGTTCAATAAGTTTACAACAGTGTGCATGAGAAGGTAATATAGGTTTTTTTAAAGCTTACTCTAAAAATGTTTCTAATAAATTCAAATAGAAATAAAACCTTAATTTCTCTTGATTGTAAAAGTTTCTTTTTCCAAAAAGCATCTTTTATATATATTGTAACCTTATATTTTAGTGTAAAATATAACGCTTGATAGAACTGATTAAAAAATTTCTCTGTATTCTTCTAGGTGACTTGAATGTCTTGGTTTGCATTTTATATCGACTTGATACTTGCATTTAAAATAACTTAATGATGAGAATATGTAATATTTTGCCTTGCTTATTGCATGTTTTTTTATGCATGAAAATTGCTCTTTTCCATTCACTGATTTAGATTAGATGTGTTTAACTTGTAAGAAATCAACAACATATATCAAGTTTAGTAAAGTGTGACTTAAATTAATAATAATCCTTATTTATTTAAACTAATCCTAGAAATTATCTTTCATTTAAATCAAAAGCCATTTATTTAATTAATTTTCAATTATTAGATAAAAATATGATAAATACATTTTGCATTTCAGTGTGACATAGAGTTCATTAAAAAAAAAGAAAATGGAGAAAAGATAACATGTAAGTAAAATATGTAATGAACATTTAAAAAAAAATTAATAACAAAACGAATCAAGCCAAAATTCTCCTATGAATCAAACTACAAGATTTGTGATATTGTAATAATAACATGATTGGCTGAAGTTAAATAATCTGTTCAAGTTTTGCTGACCAGGAATCAAGTCACTGATAAATTTCTCAAATATCTACATTTAAAATATGTCAGAACGATTAACCTTGAAAGTGGAACTAATAGCAAAAAGTTCAGCGTATTTGGAATATTTTTTATTGCATGCAAACTGGTGCTTATTCGGATAAATATATTATACTGATTTAATTTATAAAATCTTAGAGTAATTATTTAAAAATGTATTATTATATTATGCATATACTGAGTGAAACGTTATTTTATGTCTCCGTGTGTCAATGGCTGAATAACAAGGAATTGATTATCCTATTTGAACGTATATTATCAATAATATACCTACTATTTAATTTGTTTATTATCTGAAAAAATGATAACAGCTGTAGAAATACTCATTAAAAGAAAACTATTTTCTGACTTCCATCTCTGATGTTAGATTATTATAAGATTATTATTTGCTCCAATTATTATTCCTAGTTTTTGATGCGAAAAGTCAAAATAATATAATCTAAATATTATAAATTTGGAACAATGCTTGATATAGGATTTAAAATTTAATAACTTATAAGGAACATTTTCATTAAAACTCTACATGTCATGCATTTAAAAATTATCTCATCTATTCATAGAGCCCACATAAGAGTCCATTAATTTAGGAGTGTTCACAATAATTGAAACAAAAAGAATATAACCCCAACCTTGAAATTCATTGTTGTAATTAAAAATTATTTTATGTGATGCACATTTATTGTTCAGGATTTGCTATATTTATTTTATGGGTGAATATGTTGTGTATTTAATTTAATGTTTATTTAAATAAGAATGTATTTTATTTGATTGTATTTCATATGAACTTATAGGTGAAGTTCATTATATGTACTTTTCTATGCTTCATTTAAATTCAAGAGATTGAAGAGAATAATTAATTGAGGGAACAGTGCTTGCCAGAGTTAGGAATTATTGATGGATTTATAATGTGTGTTAACATAACATGAATTATTCCTATGAGTCTTTCCAGGGTTCTGTGCCTATACTTAGGTCATATTTATTACATTATTATTATGCTCATATTTAAAGCAGAGTCAGTCATTATCTAAGTCATCCTTTATTATGAAACATTTTTCATTATGCCTGAACTCATGTCTGCTAGACTGCTGGTGTATTCTGAGTTAGCAGAAAATTTGAGGAGGATGATTTTACATTTTTGATTTGAAGTATATATTAATAATGTTTTATAATGCTAAATGGCATTAGTCTGTGCTGATGGTTAATCCACAGAATAATTATTTGCCATTTTATGTATTTTGCACTCATTTCTGCACTGGTAGTTAATCTGCAGAACTGTGTGTAATTATACTTGTTTCTTGATGGTGGTCTAGAAATCCACAGGACATTCAGTGTTGTATCATTACTATGTGTAGATGAGTGCATTCACAGAAATACCATTTTACTTCATAAATGTAGGTTGGGCAAAATATTTTGTACTATGATGCTAAAATCATCTTTTTTCATCTATAGGTATAACTTGTAAGTTCAGTCATAAGGAGTAGCAGGGCATTTTATCTAAATTGTCCATAGGGTATCATATATTTATTTACATAATATTTTAGCTTATTGAGGTTTAAATCTCCATTTTTTATTATGGCTAACTCTTGCAAATATGTCATTACTCATTGATTATTACTATAAGTTTACAGTATAGATTCATTGGTTCTGGGATTGACATATTAGATATTTTATGACTTGATGTTGAACTCCATAAATGCTCTCTTTTCAGAGTTGAAGTTAAATCAATTTATAGTAAAATCTTGTGATTGAGACTATTATAAAACAATGTATAGTATCCATCTATTGAAGTAAAGAGATAGAATGCTATTTTATTTATTCTGTTTATATTATTTGTTTATTTATTTATCATACTGAGACATTATATAATCAACTATTTGCTAATCATAAAATTGTAAATAAATGTTAATTCATAATTTAACATACTGTGCTGTTTTGTTTCTATTTGTCATTCACAAAAAAAAAAAACAAAAAAAAAAACAGAAAATCCTACATATTGAGTAGAGCATACCTTAGAGCACATGGCATATAAATCTTATTAATATTATGGAGAAATATTTGAATGCTTTTGTTCTCAGGTAATTATGATGTATGGGGTATACAATAAAATCCTATTTACCTCTACATTCACTTTAGCTTTGCTTTGTTAATTCTGGAATATGATACAAAATTGATTGTTTCTATAAAGTCATAGATAAATTTACTAGATAATGTTATGATAGAATTTATTCTCTTAATGCTATAATTTGCAATTCATCAAATATAAGAAGAGTCTCACAGCTATTTATTTAATTATTAATTTAAGTTAATAAGGAAAGAACCCAAGTTTTCCATGCTTACTTACTATTGCAAAGCACATACCTAGATTAGCATTTGTATCAAAACCATACATGTCATTCTGAAATAGTAATCATTAATAGTTTCACAAATTATACTATCTTGACCATGGTCAGCCATAAGGTCTCATGCAAATGAAAATCGCAGATTAAAGTTTTGAAGAATAATAAAAAATTATGTAATTATAATTTGTCTTAGGTAATTTAACATACTTTCACATTCTGCTATGATGGGTTTTCATGGTGTACCCTGGCTGGGACCAGATTAGATCATAACAATTTTATGTTATATCATTAATTTTGTTTCTTGTGACCTGATCAAACTTTTCAGTTACAGTATATATATATTGATTTTTAATATGCAAATTTCTTTTTAAATATTAAACCGACTATGACTTTACTTTTATTCATCTTATTAATTAAAACCGGAATAATTATGAAACAATCCCAACACTAAAACTTAAAAATAATATATATATATATATATATATATATATATATATATATTATATATATATATATATATATATATATATTATAATAATAATTGTTTTTATTTACTGTATACTAGAAGGATAAAAATAATTGTTTTCTTTTCCTATCCACAGTTGAGGTTTTTATATTTAACTTGAAATGAAGTGTGGGGTATCCAGAAATTAAAAATTAATTAATTTAAGCACTATTAGTGATTGGATTAATTAATTTCTGGATATCAGATACTTTTATTATTTCAAGTTAAATATAAAAAAATCTTAATTGTAGTTGAAGAAATCAATTATTTTTAGCTTTTTAGTATGCAATAAATAAAAGTATTTATTATAATATATACATATATTCTCAGATAAACTTGGTTAAACCTCAAGCAATAACTTAAAGATGATAATTTATTTTTTAAAAAAAATTATACGTTTAAGAATATTTAAAACAAAGTCTATGCATTGATACAATGAAATTTTTAAAAAAAAGAAAAAGTATAATTACAGTAAGGCAGAAAAACTTTTTAAAATAAATTCAGAGATACAAATAATAAATATTTATTCAAACACATTTTTTTTTTTTTAAATAACTTGTTGAGAATAAAGTAAATGTAATTGTTCTTGAAAGATGAGAAGATGACTATAATGGAGAAAGTGAAGAAAAAACAATTACAAAAACATGCAATTTTAGTTTGATTCCATAGAATAATCTCTTTGCTTAAAACACATTAAGAAATTACAAAACTGAAAAGAAACAAAAAGGTAAAATATGGTTACAAAGCATATTTGGCTTTAAATTGTAATGATAATCCTATTTTTAAAAATATTAGCCATATATTGTAATAATAACTTAGAAAGCAATTAAAGTCAGAATCCCACTTGGAAACAAAAATATTATGCATAATTGGTTTTTCTTGAATGGGTGAAATTATATGAGATAACGAGGAGAGATTGATTATGATGAAGATATTAAAGTAGAGTTAATAATAAAATGTATATTATGTAATAGGTCTAGAGTCCACATGTTGCATCTGAAAAATATTTTTATAGCTTCAGAATTGAAATAATAGCTGGAATAAATCCAAATTAGGAGAGGGCTACTCAAATGATATATATTTCATTGATGCAAACATATTGTTCAGTGTTATCTTATCCATAATTACTTCAAAGTCTCATGAGATTTAGATCAATGATGGAGGAATGAACTCAAAAACTAAAAAAAAAATCTACATTGATTTACAGTGAGAACACTTTAATAAATTAAATGTTTTTTGGCTAAATTTGTTATGTGAATGTTTGATAATTCAATTATTTATATATATAAATTCTAAAAAAATCTCTACCCATTTTGCTGTTCAAACTTTTTTAATCACTATTATCTTTGTTAAATATATTAGCAATATTTATGGTATATATTTATATAGAGGATAATAGCATGTTGAAAAAAAATCATATTCAAATGATCAGCTGTTTCAGAAGGTCATGTGATATTCAGTGATACAATAACAGATTAAAACATGCACAACTACTTAGGGTGTGGCATGCTTATGCATTCTTTTTGTTTATAATCGTAATATAAGCAAGGACAGTGTTATAATTTTTTCTTTGAATAATAATTTTTTTTGTTGTATAAATATTATACAGGAAAATGTTACATAACTCAAATCAATATACCATTTATACTATTGTATCAAAATAGTTAAAAATCGCATAAGTTAAACAAATATCTTACACTAGAATAATTTCTTTTAATTTCTCTGAAGACATTTGCTTGATCAACAATATTAGATATTTTTAGCATTTACTTTTAAATTAATAAAATTAATAAATCAAACATCTTGTGTAAAGTTGTAAGATAAACTTTAATTCTAGTATTGCAACAAAATAATACCATTTTGGGGCTATAAATTTGAATGCCTTGATAATATTTTATTGACTGGGACTCATTTAAGTAGCATTTACATGAGTTAAATGATAAAAGTCATATAACTACTTTGACTTATTTAACTATTGTTTTTATATTAAGGTAGGTCAACTATAAAGAGAGCTTAAATTTTAATGTGGACACAATACTGATGGTTCATGTTTTTACAATATAATATAATCAAGATTAATAAATATTGCATTTGCATACATCAGAATTATAACTTGGAAACAGCTTCTTAGAGAAATACCTATAAAATTATTATTATAATACATTTCTGAATATAAGTAAATTTTATGATGCTGTAAAAAGAAATATTAGAGTAAATCTTCTTTAAAACGTGGTATCCAATCACAAATAACATTACTAATAATCAATCTTTGACATTCGACCCTAGACTGCATTACCTAGATATCTAGACAGTGTTTTTACTGAATAACACATACATTGTTTCAAATAAAATTTGGATAATAATAACATTATGAAAAAATAAATGCATAAATAACAGATGATTAAATAATATATGGTTGTGCTTCATTTAATCAGAATTCAACCAAGAAAGAGTTAACTTAGATCATTTTAACCTTTTTCTGAATAATAAATAATTAATAAATTTTTAGAAATATTGTTACAGCAATAACAGCAATCAAGCTATAACTCATGTATTGGCTTAAACTAATGTCACTTTAGTGCCATTATGCACTTGAGAATAGCCATATAAAATTACAAGCTTTGGACATGTTGCTGAAAAATGTTGTGTTATTGATATATATTAAAATTATTTTTATTTCCAGTATCTTTATAGCAATATATATATATATATTGTAACGAGCATAGACGTTCGTTACATTGGTTTTTTTTTTAAATTTATTAAACATGAAAGTAAATTAAAAAGTTCGCATTTAAAAATTTTCTTTAAGAATTAAAAATTGAAATTAAATATCATCTTAAACTCTTATATATTAATTAAATCGCACAGATAATGAAAAATTATTAAAATAAAACTTTATTAAAGAAAAAGTATTTTAAAACTAAATTTTAAAAAGATTTGGAGATGAAATTATATCTTTAAATTTATCTTTAAATATATTTTTGATTTGGAAAACAGGTTAATTAATCAGAAATGGAAATGATTGTTAATTAGTTAAATGTAAACCAGCCTTCGGCATTTAAATGTAAAAACACCGGTCAGATAAGAAAACAATAGAAACTGTTAGCAAATAAGAAGAAATCCCTATGGAATCGGACCGCAGCGAAAGGACCATCGCATCGGTGACGTAATGTAAATTCAATCCTTCACATTAATATAAAAGGAAAATTTGGAAATTATTAATCAGTGACTAGTTATTGATGATTATTACGATGTAACAGCTAGGTGTTAGTGCTGAGGGGATTGAAAAAGACGCACAGCTTCAATCCCTTCAGTTCTGCTAAGAAAGGAAGAAAAATGAGCCATCGTTTCTACATTGAGGACCAACTACACTAAAAAAATCTCCGGATGGATAAATAAATCGGCCAACAGGATACCAATCTTCGGACGACGTGGGAATTCACGTTCAAACGGCAAGGAATATATGAAGATGAACTATTTAAATAACCGTAAGAACTTTAAAATTTATGAACAGTAAATTAAAACTTTCCAGATTTAAATAATTGCAATATTATTCTATCTGACCGATACTATTTATTAATTAGTTATAATTTTATTTAATGTATTTATTTTGTAAAATCATTTCCATTTATTTATTTTTTGTTCTTTTAAGTTTTATTATGATTTTTGTTTTCCGTTAAATTAATTATAAAAATGTTAAACTTAAGTCGGGCGTGAATGGCTGTATAGATTCGTAAAGTTATATTAGGGGAGGGTAATCTTAGGTTATTTATGTCGTTGTTAGATTGGGTCAATGGATTGGATATATTGATGTAGTTAGTAGATGTAATCGGAGATTCGCTACGGGCAGAATCGTTTATATATACGCCGCACTCACCCGTTTGCCTATGGAAGGAATTATAAGACGGAGAACGCAGTTCCTTTCTATGGAGTTTTTTTTTTATTGTTCTTCTCGTTAGATAGATGTAATATTCCTATCTGATTGAGAGTCAATGTCTTTTCTTAATTCTTTTGGTGCTGCCGTATTTCGTATTACATTGAATACATCGATGTATCAGATGGATTGATGCCAGTTTGACTGCGAATTTTAGCCTAAGGTTAAATAGGGATAGAATATTTTAATTTCAATGCAAATCTATGTAGTATTCATACTCGACCCTAAATAAAAATGCATTAAATTTAAGTTGTTTATAGACGCTTGCATGGATTGTTTATCGGTTAACTATGTTTTGCGTTTTCATATTTGATCAAAATATATAGACATTCGATAAATAATGATACCTTACGGTGAGTATCTAAAATGTATTTATTCGGATGTCTTTTAAGTTATTGGTGACAATGCAAGTATCTTATGGTGAATACTATTGGGTTACATATAAATTTCCCTCCGCAATTGTCAGTAATCAATAATTTTATATTTTGATCGCTTATGTTTACTTTGGAATGTTTTTAACCGTGTAATCTATGTAACCGATCTATAGCAACTTATTATAACAAGCTTTTATAATCCCATCTGTGCGAACTTAATTAAAATGTAAAATTAGAATATAATAGTAATTAAAGGTAAATTAAAATCAAAATCAAAGTTAAAAATAATGTTAAATGTTAAAATGTAAACTAATACTAAAATAATTTTAAATCTTATATATATGTGCATAAATAAATGTTTGTATGTTAATTACTGGCAGTGGCTTATTTTATTTATTTTTTAATGTTGAAATCTAATTAGATAAGATCTTATATTATTTAATCTCTGCTATTCCACTGAGCTAGTGACATGGGCTAACGACCGGATGCAAAATTTAAAAGGAAAAAAAAAAAATTTTTTTTTTTGACTTACGTATCTGCCTACTTTATAAATTTTTCTAGGTTCAAATGCCTAGATGGCGCCCCGTAGTGCAGATTACGTGAAGTCGCATTTTCCGGATCGTTACAAACGGAAAGGGATTGGAGATTTCCGTTTCACTACGGGCAGAATCGTTTATATATACGCCGCACTCACCCGTTTGCCTATGGAAGGAATTATAAGACGGAGAACGCAGTTCCTTTCTATGGAGTTTTTTTTTATTGTTCTTCTCGTTAGATAGATGTAATATTCCTATCTGATTGAGAGTCAATGTCTTTTCTTAATTCTTTTGGTGCTGCCGTATTTTGTATTACATTGAATACATCGATGTATCAGATGGATTGATGCCAGTTTGACTGCGAATTTTAGCCTAAGGTTAAATAGGGATAGAATATTTTAATTTCAATGCAAATCTATGTAGTATTCATACTCGACTCTAAATAAAAATGCATTAAATTTAAGTTGTTTATAGACGCTTGCATGGATTGTTTATCGGTTAACTATGTTTTGCGTTTTCATATTTGATCAAAATATATAGACATTCGATAAATAATGATACCTTACGGTGAGTATCTAAAATGTATTTATTCGGATGTCTTTTAAGTTATTGGTGACAATGCAAGTATCTTATGGTGAATACTATTGGGTTACATATAAATTTCCCTCCGCAATTGTCAGTAATCAATAATTTTATATTTTGATCGCTTATGTTTACTTTGGAATGTTTTTAACCGTGTAATCTATGTAACCGATCTATAGCAACTTATTATAACAAGCTTTTATAATCCCATCTGTGCGAACTTAATTAAAATGTAAAATTAGAATATAATAGTAATTAAAGGTAAATTAAAATCAAAATCAAAGTTAAAAATAATGTTAAATGTTAAAATGTAAACTAATACTAAAATAATTTTAAATCTTATATATATGTGCATAAATAAATGTTTGTATGTTAATTACTGGCAGTGGCTTATTTTATTTATTTTTTAATGTTGAAATCTAATTAGATAAGATCTTATATTATTTAATCTCTGCTATTCCACTGAGCTAGTGACATGGGCTAACGACCGGATGCAAATTTTAAAAGGAAAAAAAAAAAAAATTTTTTTTTTTGACTTACGTATCTGCCTACTTTATAAATTTTTCTAGGTTTAAATGCCTAGATGGCGCCCCATAGTGCAGATTACGTGAAGTCGCATTTTCCGGATCGTTACAATACTAAATGCTTATTCTTTTATGCTGGAGTGCAGATCAGGAAGGAACATTGCAAATGCAGATGCATTGAACAGATGCCCACTTCCATCAACCAAAGATGAAGGCCCTAATTTTGGTGGTGTCCTGTTTTTGGAAGAAATTGAAGTTTCCCCCTGCAGGGGACTATTTTTTAGCATCAGTAAAAAACTATATTCTCACCACCTGGCCAAACAAAGCCACAGACATGAAACTGCAACCTTTTTTAATAGACAAAATGAACTCTTCACACTCAAGAACTGTCTGCTATGGGGTTTCTGTGACATCATACCTTCATCACTACAGAAATTCATCCTAAATGAGCTTCACATGGGTCACTCAGGTATCGTAAGAACTAAGGCATTAGCAAGGTTATATGTATGGTGACTGTCAATGGACTGAGACATAAAACACCTTGTGGGAAAATGCATGCATTGGCAAGTCATGAGACATGCATGTCCCTATGCTCTGATATACCCCTTGGAGGCACCATTGACACCATAGTCTCAATTGCACTTGGAGTTTTGCAGGCCCTATTGATGGACAGATCTCATTGTTGTGGATGCATACTCAAAGTGGATAGAGGTGAGGAAAATGCAAACAATGACTTCTAGTGCAACAGTTGTGGCACTGCAAGAAATATTTTCCACCCATGGAATACCAGAATGTGGTATCCAATAATGGACCACAATCCACATTGTCAGAATTCTTGACATTCCTCATCAGTAATGAAGTCTGACACACATGAGTCACACCCTACCACTGGGAAAGTAATGGTCTTGCAGAGAGGGCTGTACAGTCAGTTAAAGAGAACATGAAATGTGACATGTGGAAATTGGAGCCAGTGTCTAGCTCGATACCTGTTAACCCAACATGTCACACCATCTGCAGCCACAGGATTATACCCAGCTGATATGTTTTCAACAGATGTCTCCATGTATGCTTGGATTTCATACATTTGGATAGGGCCTCAAGAGCCACACCAAATACACAGCAGCGAATACATGAATTTCAACCAGACAATACGATTTTTGCACAAGCTACGGGGTGGGGCTACCCTTGGATTTCTTCCACAGTAGAATAGAAAATAGGCCCCTTGACATATGAAGTTTGGACAGACTAAGAGATGCAAACAAGCACATAAATCAATTGTGAGCAAGAGTGATGTCACTGACCAATCCAGCTCAACTCCAGTGGAGGAGTTGACTGATACTCCAAAAACACCACCTTAAGTTGCAGTGGAAACCACAGATAATGCCAACCCAACATCTTTCTACCAACCATCTCCAAAACCATACAAGGAACACCTTTCGCATCAACATAGACATCCAATGTATTTCAAGGACTATGAAGTCTCATTCTAAAGAGGGAAAAGGTGTTATGTATTAGGTTATGAGATGTCACAAAGGCTAGCTATGGGATGAACATTTTTCAGTCGTGGACTTTCAATAATGGCATCAATGTGTTTGTTGGACTTACTTATTTAAACAACTATAACGAAGGTATGCCACATATTAAAATATAATTAAGTATTGTACAAATAAAATGTTATAGTGTAACAACTGATTAGTATTTGTAATTGAATGGATGTAGATATAACAAAAAAACTTGAATGATAGGATTTAGGATGAAATAACTAGGAAATTATTGAGCAAACACAGTAAGTAAATTTTCAAAACACATAATGGAGAACTGAAATTCAAGTACAAAATAATTTTAATAAAAAAAATTTCTATATTATTTTAATTATTAGTAATTATTTATTATTTAAACTTAGTGAGATTCTTGTCTTTGATGCTTGCTGCAAAGAGATTTTATGTCAGGTTCCAATTTACTTAAGTTCAGTCTCAAATCCCCTGTTTTTTATATCCAGCATATTTCTTTTTTTTAGCAGCAATTCATTTATGGCACTAAATCCTCATTCATATAAATATGATCGAAACAGCAGCAATAATTCTCTTTCACATTTGGTAGCATTTGGAAATTTGATTTTGATTTCCTCACAAAGCCATGCCATCGCTTCTTTTATATCAAATAGTGTTTTTTAAAGATATCAGCTAAATAACTCACAAATGCCTTACCATCAATCGTTAACAGATTTTTTATTTCAGATTTGCCACTTAAAAAATCACTGTGTCTCAAATAGTTCTATAAATCTTTTCAAGCAGTTCCCTTTCAAGAGCTATCTTACTTCAGTGTGAAGTTTAAGTTTCACATGACCTTCAATTTGTTCTTTACAAAATAACATAAAACAACGTTCACATTTGGCACTAGCTTTAATAACATTGATGCACTTTATGACTAAATTTAGCACTTCATTTAGAACAGGAGAAATGTTTTTAGCTACCAGGTTTTTCCTGTGAATAGCACAATATACAAGAAGCATTTCTGGATTCTCATCTTTCATCAATTTTAAGTAACCATTCTTCCCCATCATATTAGAAGCACCTATCTGCAGCACAAGATGTTATATTTTTCATTGGTATATTATTGACCTCTAAGCAATTTTTTAGTTTACTATTATAACGATCCAAAAGAAGTGATCGAATCTAACCGCAATCTGCACTACAAGGGCACCATCTAGGCATTTGAGCCTAGAAAATTTTATAAAGTAGGCAGATACGCGCTGTTAAGATTCCACTTTATTTAAATATTTAGATCGTTAGCCCATTGTCACTAGCTCAGTGGAGACGCAGAGATAATAATCTATATCTTAATTTATATCTTAAATATAAATAAATAAAAGCCACTGTTAGAAATTAACACATAAAAATAT